>PVJO010025639.1:0-22446 GCA_004026905.1 Hystrix cristata
GAGACATAAGGCTCAGTGCTCAACACTACTGGCTGACACCAGGCCCTACATTCAGAGCATCTCTGTCAGAGACTCTTCTGACAAGGCTTTTATGTAGATATTAGCACAACTGGCTGCTTTGGCCTTTCAAACTAGTGAGTAGCTTGTGTAAATATTAAACTGGAGAGAAATGAAGTTGTGTGAACTCTGTATTTGTTCCTCTTCTGGCCCGCTGAACATTCATGTTTGAATAAAAAGCTGTTTACAACTGCTTACTCTGATCTTCTCAGAAAAGAGCGCTGGAAGACACATATTCGTGTTAGGAAGTCACCATATTGGGACTTTGAGGAAGAGAGAATCAAATAGAGCTCCTCTTTTCCTGGAAAGTTGACACCTTTTGGGAGCACTGGCCAGAGGTTGGGGAGAAAGTAAGGTCCACTTAATAGCAAAAGATAGAATTTATAGTAAAGTTCTGTGTGAGACAATTTGGTATTCTTCAATTACAGGAATTGGCCAGATAAAGTCTTTATTGCTTACTAATAAAGCTGACTACTCATGTAAATTATCTGAGTCAGGTGTTTGTCCATTGATTTGGGGCATCTGTTCATTGAAACATAAACTTTCATGCTTAATATTCAATCCACATATTGAAAAGTGTTTTAATTCCTGTGAAAATCTAAGTATCCTCAGGCCAGGTAAATTTTTTCAGCTGTGCTCTTCTGTGCTCTGGTTTCTTCATCTGAAGTATGGATCAGAAAACTTATTCTATAGAGGGATAGATAGTAAATATTTTTGTTTTTGTTATGCCCTGTCCCTTGAAATCTGCTCTTTTAACTCAAAAATAGATAATGTATAAAACAATGGATGTGGCAGTATTCCAATAAGATTTATTTACCAAAAAATGATGAATAAAATTTCCTTGATCCCTGATCCAAGCAGAAGTTCTCTGAGCAGCGTAGATGACACCTTTGGGCAGTGGAGGAAAGAGAAAAGGTAGGGTTTCTCGATTGTGCATCTGTGTGACCTAAGGCCATTATGTGTATTATAGGTGACTATGAGTTCTCCAGATAACCAAGATCAAAACAAACAAACAAAAAATGACACACTATGTTGTGGCAATGTATACATTTTTTGTGAAAAAGATCTTTTTCTTTCACCACGTTTTCACATGAAATTATGATTGCACAAATCCCAAGTCATCTTCTCCCAAAAGTTTTTCTACTTGTGGACAGCTGCTCATGCTAGTCTTCCAGGCAACGTAGGTGACCACTATATGTATAATAACACATATTTCTATAATATCTCTAGAAAAACCTATCTGTCTAACATTATATTTTCTTTAAACTCCTCCTGGTGGCTATTTACTTAAATTGCAGAAAAACGTATATTCACCAATAATAGGTTGATTCTACTCATTCCTAAATGATTATGGCTAATGGAAATAAAATGATGTGCATGCAGCTAATGAGCAAATTAGTGTTCTACCAGAAAGTGAGTCTACCTTTCATTCTTTTTAAAGGGATAGAGTGACTGTAGATACACAGAGATAATATAATCAGAACCAGTCTACTCAAAAATAGCAAAAATAATGGACAGAGGGGTTGAGTTGAGGATGTAACTGGGGGCATAAAAAGGGAAGCTTTGAGTTCCAGTTCAGAACACACAAAGAACTTGTCCTTGAAAGAAGAAAAGCTTCAGCAAACAAACAAATAATAAAAAGCAATGATATTTCATGGAGGTTCAAGAAAACTAACTCACAGAGCAAATCACCCCAAAATCTGAACAACCAGTCACATCCAGAAGGACATAGCCCTCTCAATTTGCATATCTGGAACAGAAGCCATAGAAATGCTTGATGTGATATGGACATTTAAATGATTATACCAACAAATTTCTGAGACCCGACTGCAGATGACCTTGAGAGGAAGGAACTGCTAGGGCCATAGGGGCATGTTTCACGCTTACGGGTGCTTTCACTTCAGTGATTCAGCAAGTTCTCACAGTAAGCATCTGAAAGAAGATCTCCTAATGATCCAGCCTGCTACTTACTAAAATTAAGTTATATGAATTAATATGGCTTTAAAAGAAATATTAATGGTATGCAAAAGGAGGAAATAAAATAGAATTACATAAAATACTCAAAACCAGAGAAGGCAGAAAAAGGTGAAAGAGAAAAAATATGAAACTAATTAAAAAATCAGTTGAAAGGTGGTACATAGAAACCCCAACTACAACAATAATCTATTAATTTGAATGGTTTAAATGTACCAGTTTAAAGACAGATTAGCAGAGGAGATTTTTTAAAGGTCCAAGTATTTCTTTATATGTTTTCTATAAGAATATCAGTTCAAATATAAAGTCTCAGATATGTTGAAATGAGAAAGACATACAATGTTAACACTAATCAAAAGAAATCTGAAATTGTTACATTAATATCAGAAAAAACAGATTTCAGAGCAAAGGGAGATTATAATGAATATGATAGATATTACATAATGATAAATGGGTTAATTACCCCAGAAGACATAACAATTCTAAATATATGTGCAAGTCACAACAACATCATCATCCATGAAGAACAAACTGATATAATTGAAAAGATAAATAAACAAATTAATTATTATAAAATAATTATGAAATCACCAAGAACCCTCTGTCAATAATTGATAGATTAAGCAGGGAGAAAAATCAGTAAAGATACAGAAAGCCAACACGTTACTATCAATGAAGTTGATATAATTGTTACTTATAGAATATCCATCTAATAACAGAACAACACACACTCTACTTAAACTTACATGGATCATTCACCATGAAAGACAATATTCTGGGCCACTAAACCATAACTTAATATTTTTGAAAAAAGTATAAATCATTTAAATATGTTATGAGAATGCAATGGAATTAAACTAGAAATCTATACTAGAAATATTGCTGGGAAATGCCCACATATTTGGAAATTAGATCACAGACTTCCAAATAGCTCTAATGTCAAGGAAGAAATCTCAAGATAAATTTTAAAGTATTTTTATTTTAATATAACTGAAAATAGATCTTATTAAAATGTGAGACACAGCTAAACCAGTACCAAGATAGACATTATTTTGAGATGATAGGAAATTAATACCCTGTTTTTACCTTAAGAAAAAGAGGAAGAAGAAGCTAAATCTAAAGTGAGCAAAAGAAAGGAAATAATAAATACCACAGCATAAATAAATACAATTAGAAATAAAACACTACAGAGAATGGAAAAAACACAACTAAATTCTTTGAAAAAGACAACAAAATTAATAAACCTTTAGCCATGCTAACCCAGGAAAAAAAAAAAAAAACAAAGAGAGAAGACAGAAATTATCAACATCACGAATGATGGACAGGTCAACACCAATAATTCCCTAGACATTAAAATGATAATAATGGAATAGAATATAATGATCACCTAAATGACTACATATTTGATAACTGAGAAGAAATAGACCAAATCCTTGAAAGACACAAAGTATCAAAACGCAATTAGAAAAATATAACTTGAATAATCCTCTACTAGTAAAGAAAATTAATTTGCAGTTAGAAAACTTCCAAAAAGAAAAGGATATGCTAGGCTCAGATAGCTTCACTGTTGAATATTTAAGGAAGATATAATTTTAAAGTTTACATAATCTTTTCCAGAAAATATAAAGAGAGAATACTCTCCACTTGATATGGCCACTAGTACTCTATTATAAAAAGTACGTTAAAACATCACAAGAAAACTATAGCTTAGTTTAATAATGGGAAAATTTTAACAAATATTAGCAAATATAGTCCAGCAAAACATAACAAGAATAATACAGCAAGTCCTAAGGTTCCCTGCTGGAATGCAAGCCTGGTTTAACAATCATACATACATACATTAACTTCTGTAAATCAATAACCTTAGTTAGAAAAATATGCTCATATCAATATTTGCAGAAAAATGATTGAGCAAAACTCCAATGTATTCATAATAAAAATATGTATAAAATAAACAAATACTAAGAATAGAAGGGAATTTCCTTATCCTAAAAGGGAATGTATGAAAAGTCTATAGCTACTACCATACTTAGTGGTAAAAGACTAAATAAATGCTTTCCATCTAAGATTGTGAACAAAGCAGAGATTAGAAGCTATTACAAAGAAGGAAAGAGAAATAGAAAAGATAAAAACTGAATAGGAAAAATGTTAATTTGTCTTTATTTACAGAAGACATGATTGTCTGTGTAGACTGCCCCAACAAATAAGAAAATTAAAAATATACAAATAAAAATGAGCACTGCAGGACAGGAGGATACAAGTCAATATAAAAAATTCAATTGCTCCTCTACGAACCTGTACAGAGTATTTGGAACTTACTTTTTTGCAAATGGCCTTTGCAATGGCACCAAAATTAATGATATATAGATCTACAAAATATATGCAGGATTTAGAAGAAAAACTTACAAAATCTTGATGAATAAACACTGAGGTCTTAAATAAATGAAATCTAAATAAATACATGTTCATGGATTGAAAGACATAATCTAAGAGATCAATTTATCCCATTGTGATGCACAGATTCTACATAATATTAATAAAACAATTCCAGGAAACTATTTTTAACATATTGACAAACCAAAATTTATGAGGAAAGGCAAGGGAACTAGAATAACCAACTGAATTCTGAAATAGAAGAATAAAATTGGAGGACTTACATTACAGATTTCCAGGAATTATTATAAAACCCCAAGACTTAAGTGGCTGAGGATTTAGTTCAGTGGTAGAGCACTTGCCTAGCAAGCGCAAGGCCCTGAGTTCAATCCCTGGCACCAAAAAAAATCCCAAGAAATATAAACACACATTTACAGAAAGGTATTTTTAACAGAGGCAAAAATGCAATTCAATGAAGAAAGGATAGTTCTTTCAGTAAAAGGCACTGACACAATTGGAAGAAAAAATACAAGGATGCCTATGTTATCTTGAGTTGAGTGATGAGTTTGATGAGTTTTAGATACAACTCCAAAGGTATAAGTCATGAAAGAAAAATAAATCGTACTTTACTGAAATGAAAAACAATCTAAAAATATGTTTTCCTCTGTGAAGGATGCTGTTTAGAGAATGAATACATAAGCCACAGACAAGGGTTGAAATTTTAAATCATATACTTGTTAAAAGACTTATAACCAGAGTATACAAATATTTAAAACTCAAAAAAGCAATATATGCCAAAGATTTTAACAAACACCTCATCAGAAAATATTTCTAGATAACATATAAGTACACCAAAGAAAAACAACTTAATTTGTCTTTAGAGAAATGTAAATTAAAGCAATAATAATATACCAATACATATATATTAAATGGCTCAAATAAACACACAAATATGACAATATAAAATACTGAGGATGATGCAGGTGTTTAAAGTAGTATAATCACTTTGGAGATCAATTTGCTTATTTCTCATAAACATTGTACTACCATATGATGCATAAATCATGTTCCTAAGTATTTATCCAACCGATTTGATAACTTATACCCACAGAAACACCTGGATGTGAATGTCTATAGCAGCTTTATTCATAATCATTAAAAACTGGAAGCAACCAAAATGTCCTTCAATATGTGTATAAATAATCCACAGAATGAAATAGTATTTAGTGATAAAAGGAGTACACTATAAAGCCATGCAACATTATAAATGAATCTTAAATGCATGATGCTAAGTGAAAGAAGCCAGTTTGAAAATGATACATCTTTGTACAGGTACAAAATAAATGTGATGAATGTGACCACTGTATGCAAAATGTACCAATACATGTTCTTGGTTTAAAATAAAAATAAAAAAAAAGAAAATGATACATCTTATATGATTTATTTTCTATGATATTCTGGGAAAAGCAAAACTGTAGATACAGAAAACATTTCAGTGGTGACAGAGGATATTCAGGAGGGGAAGGGTTAAATTAGCAAATGATAAGAAATTTTTAGGGTGGAGAAATAACACTATATGATATTATGGAGTAAATATATGACAGTGTATATTTGTTAACACTCAGATACTTAGACTACAAACAGTGAACCTTAATGTACACACATTAAGGAAAATCACACTTAGAAGGTTTGGGGAACCCAGAGAGAAAAAGGAAGCTTTTCATATCATTGGCAGAAAAATAAACTACAACAATCAGTATGGAGATTACATAGAAAACTTAAAGTAGAGATTACATTTGACTCAGCTATACATCTGGGTATCTTCCCAAAAGAGTTAAAGACATCATATTACTGTGACCCATGCATACTCATGTTAATAGCAGCCCAACTCATAATAGATAAATCTCAGAAGCAGCCTACATGCCCATCAACAGATGAATGGATAAAGAAAAGTGGTATATATACACAATAAAGTACTACTCAATCATAAAGAAAGACACATTTCAATTATTCATAGAACAATGGATGTTCCTTGAGATCATAATGCTAAGTGAAGTAAATCAGACACAGAAGGATAAATATTGCACAATTTCTCGTATATGAATGGGGGATAAAAGTACCTACATACCTAAGTACCTTTTGAAAGTGTGATCTGTATGGCTAAAAGCAAAAGGAACATCTTATAAGAACTATATCCCACTTGGTAAAAATGTTTCCCATGGAACTGTGTGTTAACAATTCTAAAACTTATGTATATCTATACTTGAATTGAGCAATACCTAAATGGGTGGCAAATGTTAGGATTCAGAATTATCACTATTGAAGAGAGAGGCTACAGGTAAGCAAGGGAATGGGGCTAAAATGATAGATATACTAGAAAAGAAAAAGAGAAAAAATAGGACAATGTAAATAAAGCTGTTGTAAATAAGGAGGGGAAGAGGAGTTGAAGGGAGGGGTGGCGAATAGGGGAAATCAAGATATATCGTGTTCAGGTACAAATTAACTATGATGAATGTGATTGTTATATATATCTAAAATATACCAGTAAATCTTCTTGGTTCAAAAAAAAAAAAGAATTAGTGACATCAGTAAGAACAAATAGTAAGTTTAATAGCCAATAAATGTGATTGATAGATACTTAAATATAGATAAATGTATATGTGTGAGTTAGTACATACATATACATGTCCAAGGTCTGTTAGCTAAAAAGGTCTGGAACTAATACAAATGCAGTAGTGACAACAAACACAATTAGCAGGTAGATCTTGCTTATCCAGTACCATTCTCCAATAAAAGAAACCTGGGTTCCTTGGAGAAATGGGTGACTCAAGGGCTGAGGCTTGGAATATAGAAGATGAACTTGAACATTTTGCAATGTCAGAAAGTAAGGATGTGCTCAAACATGCACACATTTAAAGTAGTATATTGAAGGGACATGGGACCAATAATCAAAGAGCTCACCATGATCACCGCTAGAACAAATTGAGGAACAAAACAAACTAGGTAGGATTACTGAGTTATAATCAGAAGTATAAAATAAATATCTAGGAGTCCATCCTGTCAGAAATAAGTGGTTGAAAAAATATATAAATGAGAAGAAAAGAGAAATCTCCCATGTAAAACTCAAAAAAAAAAAAGTGTCGATATTCTGCCTTTAAGGAGGTGGAACATAAAACTCCAGATTTCTTAAATTTGAGCTGCATATGATGACTTTCATCCAAAAAGGATAGCATGGAAAACTTCAGAAAGAGTAATTTGACAGTGAAGAAAGCTGGAAAACTACCTCAGCCAGATGAACACCAACAGTGGTAAGTTATACAGATAGCATGTACCCTAGATATGCTATGATAAACCATAGAAACACTCTAACTACAAGAAAAAGTCTAACTCAATCCTTCCACAATATATACATGAATCAAAACATCACATTGTGACCCATAAGTATATATAATTATTTGCCAGTTAAAAATTTAAAAGCAAATCTGCAAACATTTCACAGTCAAGAAGTGCCTTAACAAAAAACATGACAATTAGGGCAATGGTCTTAGATGTTTTATGTGTATTTTAGCCTATTAGTCTGGTTTTTAATCTGTATATATGATAATTACCTTTATAAGGTTTCATAAGATAAACAAATGAATATGATGCTGGAAAAATAAAAAGGGGTGGACAGAAGGGGAAAAAATTAACTGAAATATGTTGCGCATATGTACCAATTCACTACAGTGAATGTAATCATTATGTATTGCAAACATGTACTAATAAAAGTCAAAAAATAAAAATAAACAAATATAATGCAGTATCGTAGATGGAATCATGGAGAGAAAAATGCTTCTGGATAAAAGCTTACAAAATCCAAAACAAGTATTGTTAGTAACAATGCATTAGTTTTGGTTCATCGGTTGTAACAAACGTACGTAGTAATGTTAACAATGGGTGCACAGCATGGGGAACTCTAATATTATTGCATCTTTTTATACAATAAAACCATAAATTGTAAGTTGTTCTGCTAGTGTGCATTGAGACAAGCAAACATTTCTCAATGATTTAACTTGATAAATGAGTGATGTCTTGCAATACAAGTAGTATGTGATGCCAAACGTCACATGATCATGATTGAGCCAATAGTTCTCTTCTTTGTCTCTGTCCCTGTCTCTGTCTCTGACTCTGCCTCTGTCTCTCTCATCTCTCTCTCTCTCTCACTGAGGGATTGTGGGTGATCATCTCCCAACAGCAAGAGTTTATGGAGACCTCATCTGTAGAGAAGAAGAAAAAGGCAGAGGAATCCCTCACTTCAAATAAGATTAGAGTGATGTGTACAATGTGGGAAACAGTGCAAAATTTTGTAGAAAATCACCAGCCTAATAAGGCTGTAGCAGTATAAGCATTGGGTCTGTTTAACAACAACGCAATGTCACATTTCCATGAAATCATCAAAAGGAGTGTCATTGGACAAGTTCCTTGTTAAATTTGCACAAAAAGAAAAAGATTCCATTAAGCCTATAGATAGCAGTGATTCCACTAGTGATAGTGAAGTCATCCTACACAATAACCCTCCTCTCTTTTGGCTTCCTCACACCAGCCTACTTTTCAAAGGTAAGTGTGGATTAATCTGTTTATATTTCTTTATATTTTGTATTTGGTTTTTTTTGTTATTTCACACTACATTACAATATTGTAACCATTTTATAATTTTTTTTTTTTTTGGTGCTGGGGATCGAACTCAGGCCCTTGTGCTTGCAAGGCAAGCGCTCTGACCACTGAGCTAAATCCCCAGCTGTAACCATTTTATATGAATATTTTTGGGTGTGGAACAAATCATCTAAGTTTCCATTATTTCTCATAGAAAAATTTGCTTTGATATACAAGTGCTTTGGATTACAAGCATGTTTCTGGAATGAATTAGGCTCACAAACCAAGATTTTACTGTATATCCAAAACTGCTAGCCTAAAATTAAGTTTATTCTCCTTTTTAAAAAGTCAGTCTCTATCCCAAAATGTATATCCCCAGCCCATTTTCCACAGAATCTGAAGTGCTACCATAGAAAACCATTACCTCTAATTTCTTATTGCATGAAGGAAGTCCTTCTGGGCATTGCTTAGAATTAATGTCACATTGCTTAACACATGAGGAGGAAGTCTTCTCACTGTGGATGAGGGAGGGCTCATGATGAGGCCTACAGGGCCAGGGCACAGACAAGTAGAGTGCCCCAGCAAGGCATACAAATCCTGAAGGCCCAGGCTCACCAGTCCTGAAGGCCCAGGCTCTGTGTTTGTGAAAACCTACAGAAGAAACACAGTAATGGAGAAGCAAACTGAAGCAGTTACACCTCACATGTGAAGAAGAGGGTCTGCTGGCTCCTGCCAGCTCTTACCTTGAAGGCCTCAGCTTGGTGTCATAGTACCTCTTGGGCACTCTCTGGAAGCAGTTCACAACATTTCAAATTAAAATTGGTCTGTCCTTGGTGATTTATTACTTTAGAACCCTACACAAATGGTGAGCGAATCTCAGTAACACTTGACTGCCTATTTTATCATGTTTCAGGAAGGCTGAAAAGAAATCTTTAGGGAGTGAGTAATTATGAGAAGGAATACAAACTCAGGTGCTGTGCCTGTCAGACATGTTCCAATTCATGTCTGTGATCAGTTTAGCATAGGTGAAATCTCACTTAGCCAAATCAACAGGCTTGTGAAAATATCCAGGGGTAAGAGTGAGAGAATCAATTTTTATCAAGAAAATGCTGTTTTCTCCTTGGGTTTAACATCACTTCTAAGCTGTGGTATATCTTATCTCCTGTATTTCCAATGTGCTATGATCTCCCAGCATGAGTTACAAATTTCTGTGTCTCTTCTTCTAGTTTTTCTGCCAGCTAGTTAAATGTAAATATACAAATAACATAAAACAGTTAGGAAGGCTTTCTATTTAATGGTTTGCCACTATGACTCTTTTTCTTTAAAACCAATAATTTTACCTATGTCAATCATCCCTCCCTTGTGCATCTGTAGGACTCGTTTTACTAAAACAGAGCAAGTATGGAATCATGTGAGCTTTCCAGAGGACCCTTTTATGGCAGAGCTAGACACGAAGAGAAACATAGCCTGAAAAGCTGACTGAAAGTACAGATTTCCAAGTCATGTCCCACATTTCCTGAATCTGAATTCCTGGACGTCAGACCTAGGAATCAATATACTTTAAAAGTATTGCAATTCTAGATTTCATTAAGGTGAGATAAATTAAATTAAAAAAATCTTCCACGTGATCCTGATGGTAAACCAGTTTTGAAAAGATCGGTTTAGTCCACCTAGTACCTAGAGATTAGCAGTCAGTACAGCAGGTCCGTATTGAATGACTCATATGGTTGGAATATTGCTCCTGAACTCAGTACCGTGTTGATAAAAGAGGCCCAAGTAACAACTCATCATTAGATCCTTTCCATTCGTGTTCACAATTTTCCTGCCTGGGGGATAGGGCCAAATTTACCATCTATTTACAATCTGTATAAAGAATGTATTTTCCTTTGCTTCAAATTCAAGGAAATAACCTTCTTATTTTGAATTCAATCTTACTTAAGCTATAGAAATCACCATAGCATCATCTCATCTGCTCATCTTAGTCTGCCAGATATGGAATGAATGCCAAAATCTAAATACCAATTAATACCCCGCGAAATATAAATAGAAGCATTCGCAGAAAAATATCTAGAATTTTCCAGGGTAAATGCCCAAAAAATGCTGTCCACCAAGCAGAGTATTTTGGAATTAGACCCCTGAAATCCATTCATTCATCCCCAGAAGAGTTTTAATAGAACAGGTTCCTCTAACCTTTAAATAGTTAGTCAAAGTACAGTAACTTCCAAGTAAACTAGAATCTCATTTTCTGATACATACTACAATGAACATCCTTGGAGAGTCAGAAGACAACCTGACATTGATCTATCACTGTTGATAACTAGTCAGGTGGTCATAGATGAATCAGATTCCTTCTCCAAACCTTAATTTTTATATCTATAAATGAAAGAATTGCAATTTTTAAAAATTTTATTTTAGTCATTCATTTTAGATATACATAATAACATTCATCATAGGGAATTTGTACCTCTGTACATGATATATCTTGCTGTTTCTTTTTTTCCCATTCCCCTCCCCTCCCTTCAACCTCTCCTCCCCTCCTTATTTACAAAAGCTTTGGTTCCATTTTTTTCCTTCTATTCTTTTTTTTTCTTCTCCCCCCATTCCTCCCCCCCCCCTCTTGTTCCCCTTCCCATTTGAACACTTTCTTATCTTTCCCAATATAATATATTTTAGTCCTTGTTTATGCTTTCAGTTTTTCACACCAAAGAACAACATGGTATTTAAACATGTGTGTCTGATTTATTTCGCTTAAGAGTATAGTCTCGAGATGCATTCATTTACCTAGAAATATCTCAGGTTTATCATTCTTTATGGCAGAGTAGTACTTCATTTTATAAAAAAAAAAAAAGAATCCTTATTCATTCATCAGTTGATGGGAATTTGGGTTGTTTCCAAGATACAGCTATTACAAACTGTGCCACTATAGACATATGTGTGCATATATCACTGTAGTATGATGCTTTTAATTCTTTTGGGAAGATACCAAGAAGGGGAATAGCTAAGTCAAATGGAACCTCTACTCCTAATTTTTTGAGGAATCTCCACACTGGTTTCCACAGTGGTCGCACCAGTCTACATTCCTACTAACAGTGGAGAAGGGTTCGTTTTTCACCACAGCCCCTCCAGCATTCATTATTTTCTGGTTTCTTGATAATAGCTATTCTTTCTGGAGTGAAACGGAATCTCACTGTTGTCTTAATTTGCATCTCTTGAGTGACCAGTGATGTTGGACATTTACCAAAGCATGTTCTATGAGCTAGTATGTGGCCTATTTTGGAGAAAGTCCAACGTGCAGCTGAGAAGAGTGTATATTCTGATGGTGTGGGGTGGAATACTCTGTATGTGTCTACTAAGTCCATTTGTTCAAAAGTTTGGTTTTGTTTTGATATTTTCCTGTTAATTTTTTGTCTACTTGATCTGTCTATTTGTGACAGTGGGGTATTGAGGTCCCCTGTTACAATTATATTAGTGCTTATTTGGTTTTTCATGTCCATTGATATTTGTTGTATGTAGTTAGGTGCTCTAGTATTTGGTGCATATATATATATTTATGACTGTCATCTCGTCTTCTTGGATTGTTCCCTTTACAAGGATGTAGTGACCTTTTTTGTCTCTGAATCATTCTTGGCTTGACATCTACTTTGTCTGCAAATAGAATAGCTACCCCTGCTTTTTTCTAGGTTCCTGTCACATGAAATATTGTTTTCCATCTTTTGACTTTTGTACTATGAATTTCTTTTTTAATTAAATGTGTTTCTTGTATGCAGAATATTGTGTCTTGCTTCTTGCTCCATTCTGCCAGTCTGCTTCTTTTAATTGGTGAATTAAGACCACTTACATTGATGGTTATAACTTATATGTATTGACATTCTTGTCATGTTATTTTCCTTTTGTTGGTTTCCCTCTGTTTAATTACTTGCCTTGATGGATTCATTCTGTTGTGGTTCCTGGAGTTATATTCCTCATTGTCTCTTTCTAGAATGTCTTTCAGAACATTTTGGAGGGGTGGTTTGGTGGTCATGAATTTCTTCAGGTGTTCTTTGTCATGTAAGCATCTTCTCTATGAATTTTGAAAGACAGTTTTGCAGGGTACATCAATCTGGGCTGGAGGTTGTTTTCTTTTAGGGCTTTAAATACTTTATTCCAAGCTCTCCTTGACTTGAGGGTTTGTGTTGAGAAGTCTGCTGTGATTCTGATTCCTTTATAGGTGATTTGTTTCTTTTCTCTAACAGCTTTTAATATTCTGCTCTTGTGTTGCATTTCTGGAATCTTGACTATTGTATGCCTTGGGGTAGATTTCTGTTGATCATAGCTAATTGGAGTTCCACATGCCTCAATTATCTGTATGTCAGGTTCTTTTCCATACTTGGGAAGTTTTCTGGCATTACTTCTGTGAACAGGTTTTTTACGTAGTATGCACTATCTCCTGCTTTTTCATTGACTCTGATCAATCTTATGTAATTCTTCTTTGTGTTGGATTGATTTTTCATGGTCCTTCCCATTTTGAAGAACTCTTTCTTTTCATGATCACCAACCACAATCTTGTCTTCTCTATCTGATATTCTGCCCTCACATTGTTTCATTCTACTTTCAATGGAACTTTTAATCTCCTAGATATCTGTTTGAATTTGTTGTGTGGATTCTATTTCTTTCCTGTGTTGAGCATTCATGGTGTCCATTTCTTTCCTATGTTGGGCATTTATGGTTTCCATCATTTTCCTAAGCTCCTCTATTTCTTTTTTTATCTGTATCTGCTCTAGAGTGACTAATCATGTCTTTCATTCTGGAAATTATTTCTGTTTTGATTTTTTCTGGTGCCTTATTCATCTGCTTTGTTACTTCCACTGTTACCACTTCCAAGAGTCCAGGTGGGTGACTTTTGGATTGTTCCATTTTGTTACCCCTTGGGTTTGCCTTTGGCAAGCTGGAAGTCTTCAGTTCCATCTTGCTTGTGTGTCTTCTCATTTTCTATTTTTTTAGTTTAATTCCTGGGTTGATGCTTGTGATTTGCTTATGGCAAGTAGCTTTTTTGCTAGTATCAAGAACTCTTTGGAAATGACTATGTCCTCAGAGATGTCTTCCAGGCATAGCTGGTTTTTGGGTTTTCAGTCTGATGCAAGATCCTACTTCTTCAATTTATTGGGGCTTAGAAGTTGCTATTTGGCTAGCCGCTGGTTCTTTGGCCCTGGCCTATAGTGTTGTTTATGACCATCCAGCAATCTCAGTCTTGGTATACAAGGAAGAACAACTGATTAGAACAATTCTGTCACCTTGGCTAAAGGAGTACAACAAGTAATAACAATGGCATAAAACACCCTAGAAAATGACAAACCGTGGTAACTATTAATTTCTCACCTTTAACCATATGAACTAGATTTATATAACAATATCCAAAATAAACCAGAAACTTTTAAACAGTAAGTATGCCTTCAATATGGTGATTTTACCCTCAGAGTAGAAAATTCAAAAGGGATTAGGGGGAAAAATAAAGTAATAAAAGAGGAAGAGATGAGAAGCAAGGCTGGAGGACAGGGGAAGATTATGCAAACTTTGGGAAACTAGTAAAGGAAACAGGCGGGAAGGAGAGAAGGAAGAAATAAAAACAAGGACAGAATGAAACAATAACAACAAAAAACTAGAAACAAATTTTATATTCACATAAAAACAAGAAAAAAGAGAGGAGAAAAAAAGAAAAGGAAAAAAGCAACAACGACAACAGAAAAAAATTGTCCACCGCCAGGCATGTCTCTGCTGTCACTGGTAGACAAAGTAGACAGGCCCAGGTCCATGTTGATTAATCCCAGCAGTAGATTTATGGTGGGGTAGTGAGTAATTCCAGCTGGGTTCCAAAGCAAGTCTTCTCCACTAATTCCACTAACGTTCAACCTGGTCTCTAACTGTGAAGTTGGGACCCAATTTGTTCAGCTAGATACATACTGTGTGTCTCCTACTGGCTTGACTTGGCCCTTTGACCTCCTGCAAACTTGAACTCAGCTCTGCCTCTCCCTGGCACAGGGAGCCACTGGCAACTTCTCTGAGTTCTAAGCTCAGTTGAACCCTTTCCAAGATGTCAACTGGCTGATTGTCCTCTCCTGGGGGATGTCTGAACCCAAATAGCTCACCAACCACTGCAGTCTGCTGTGTCCACAGCTCTGTTCCACTTGTGTGTCTTTCCGTGGAGGCCTCTGGGGTTTTCAGTAGTCATCATGTGTCTGTAGGCTCAAGCCACCTCTCCCACACCCTCAAGCTGCCTCTCCGAGAGCTGGGGCTCTGGGAGAAAGCATCATCCATCTGTTACCTCCTTCTTCTGTGTTGAGGTCTCTCTTTTTGCTCTCCCTGTGGGCTTCACTTCTCACTTCAAATCTTTGCTGGGTCCTGGGAACCTATTTCCTTCCTTCTTCTGTTCCTTAAATTGCTATATTCCAGCATCTGGACAACGAATCTGAAAGAGGCTATTTCTCTGCTATTCACTGCTCCTTCACCTTCCTGGAAGTCCAAGAATTATGACTGATAAGCTTTTAGAATGATAGCTTCGATTCTTGATTGGAGCCAGTAGAGTCACTTAGTATGGATTCTATACTTCACAGAGCTCCAGTTATTTGTAAGGAATTAAAAAAGCAACTCCATGAGTTACTTGCTTAGTATAAAATTCAACTGCAGAGATATTTCAGTATTTCCCCTAGTTCAGATTGCACTGGACTCATCATTTTGGCCCAGCCAAAATGAGCTACCCAGCCATGAATCAAAGAAACAAGGAAAGTACTCTGTTAACACTGCTGCTAATCTTGAGAGGACCTGTCAGCAACCTCATGACACTGAAGATAATTGCGTTATGTGAATGTCAAAGGAAATGGTATAAAGTGTACTATTTCAATCCAAAATGCCCCCCACAAAGAGGTGAAATTCTAAGACCCTTTCTGTTGGGATGGGTTTATTCAATTTCGGTACCATGCTAGGTGATAATGATAAAGACAGGGGCCTGTGTTTACTGTCTAATCTCTTTTTTTGTGTGTGACTATATATATATATATATATATATATATATTTTTTTTTTTTACCAAGAACATGTATTGGTACATTGTATACATAATGATCACATTCACCATGGTTATTTTGTACCTGTACATGATGTATCTTGGTTTTCACCCCTTTTTCCCTCCCCTCCCTTCTGTTCCCCCCTTCCCTATTTACAGCAGGTTTATTTATATTTTCCCATTTTTTCCTTTTCCTCTTTCTTTCCCTTTTCCCTTCTTTCTTTTCCTCCTTCCCCCTTTCTAATTCTCCTCTTTTCAATATTGTCTTCATTTATTATAATATCTATTACACCTTTCTGGCCTTATTTACCCTTATGGTTACTCATACCAGAGAAACAATTTGATGTGTACTCATGAGTATCTGATTTATTTCGCTTAAGCAAGTAGAAAGACCAAACAATAAATTAATCTCCCCCGACCTTTTGTGTCCTTCTTCTACTTAGTTGTAGTCTAATGATTTGATTTCTTCACTTGCCAGATCTTGTTTGTTTCCAATTATCTTCTCACTGGGATCATCATTTCTGATAAAGCAACCCTCTCTTTCTGGTCAAATCATGTCCCAGACTTCTACTTGGGTTGGCTGTAGTGATTTTTTTCTTTCTTCTTTTCTTTCTTTTGTCTTTCTATTCTGATGTGTTGGCAGGAGGAAGTGAGGGTATAATTTTGGTTCCAAAACATAGTTCAAATTTCCCACACTATAAAGCTAACCAGCTTCATAAAACATCATGACAACATCCTCACTTCTTGCACTGAGAGCCCATAAATAACAGGAAGAGGACACAGGAAGCTTCTTTGTTGTCAAAGGAGAGAAAGATCCTTTTATAATACTGTTACCAGAGGTCAGGATCCATACTTAAGTCTATCACGCTTCCAAATGGCACAGTTAGCTTTGAGGAGACATAATTTGATGGCTGACAATACAAATTCCCATCATGGCACACTGCCCTTTCCCTGAAAAGGGAATTCCTCATGATCTAATGATGGTATCTTTACAGGAAGCCATAAGATGTCTAACCATTCAGTGTCCACAAAAATTCACAATAGCTGTTACCAAAATGGATGGACCATTATTTCACTACTTGTGTCACTATCGTCATAATTATAAAACTCAGCAAAACTCCCTGGTACTCAAAGTTCTACTAATTTCAGTATATTCCTCAAAGGCTTGTGGGTCCAGAAGGGAAGAAATGACTCTGGAAATAAACTTTCCCCTGATGTATACTTTTCCTTTTTTCCAGATCTATGCATTCCAAGGATCAGACTAAAGGGCACAATCTGAAGTAGGGAGTGTATAACCTTTGTAAGATTTCTTAATTCTCTAAACCAATTGGGTAAGATGTTATTTAACCAACGTAATGACTTACCCGACCCCTTGTCCACAAACTTCCACTCTTCTCTCTGTGATTCTTTAACCTCATTCATGAGCATCATTTGATGTGATTTCAAACTCAGGGGTCACTCAGGACCCTAATCAAGAAGAATTTTTAAAAACTCATAACCAGTATTTCTTATTGCAGATTCTTCTCTGCCATAATACTGTTGTTGTTGTTTTTGTTGTTGTTTGGTTTGTTCCTTATGATCAAGGTCTGTCATTTCCTTGTTTTAATAACTGGGTCTTTTTATTTGTCTTTCTGTTCTTGACAACTGAGATTCGCAGGAGTGATGTGAAGGGACCGGCATGAAAGTGGCTGGAGGAAGTGGCAGGGAAGTTCTTCCTTTTGTGGCAAGAAAAAATAATGCTATATGTTGTTTTGACATCACTATCAGTGACTGAATTTGTTTTGCATGATTTCTAGGTGTGAACATTGAGGCCGTGCCCCACAGGCAACATGGTTTTGGTTCTATTCACAATGTTTAACATGTATACATAAACCTTATCATGTGCTTTGGGACAGTAGTGATTCTCTAGTAGGATTTAAACACCAAAGTTAAACACTTGTTCTTATTGCCTGAGTTCTGCTTGGGTCTACTCATTCTCCATCTATGATCCTGTCATAGTCAGGTATTAGCACCCCATCTCATCACAATGGCATACCTAACCTGATAATCGCTGTAAACTTTAACCAAGAAAATCCTAGGTAATATCCAGTTAATTTGTCACATATCTCAGTCCATTGATTCAAGGATGAAACACTGATATAAAACTCATAGCCCCTTCAATCATTTAACAAACAATTATTAAACACTTAATAGAGTAAGGCTGTGACTTACAAAGGAGTTCAGTTCTGGGAGAATGTTAGTAAGTTGAATTTGTTCATAAATCTAACAAAGTGAGTCTTATACACCTTAGACATAAATATACAATATAAGGCATAAAGAAACAAGCACACACTTGAAAATGCTGTACACTGTCGCTCTGTAGAGTGAGCAAACAACAATACAACTGTGACAATGTCTGACAGACACATGAGCTACTTCTGCAATTTGTTCACATCTACGAATGTTCATAATGCAAGGTCTGTTTGTATCTGTAAATGTTTGTAATTCAAATGTCTCTAAGTCGGGGATGTACTGTACATGTCACTCACTGAGAATCCAGCAAGAAATGAAATAGATTCCCTATTGTCATGATGCTCAGAGTGTACTGGGGTAGACAGACATTTTTAAAAATGTTAATTAATATCATTTTGTGCTATGACCTATACAGAAAAACAGACCGGGTCATGGAAGAGGAATGGTATGCTGTGGGAAGAGCTTCCAATGTTAAATAAGGTGGTCAGGGTAGGCCTCATTAATATTTGATATTAAAGCAAAAACCTAAAGCAGATCAGGGTGTGACCATGTGAATATCTGAGGGGAAGACTCTTCCAAGAAAAAGGTAGAGCCAGGACAAAGAACCTGAAGCAAAAATGTTCTTTGTTCAAGGAACATAAAGGAGGCCAACATGGTTAAATTGATTTGAATGGTGGGTAGCAAATGAATGAGATGAGGAGCTAGCTTTGGCTTTTACTATGAATGATACAAGTTACCATGCAGAAAGTTTTGAGCAAAGTGACAGGAGCTGACTTACATTTAACAAGACAATTCTGTTTGCTCTATGAATAATGGATTGAAGGAAGCAATGGAAGCCAGGAGACCAGAAAAAAAAAATGACTCTGACTCAGGAGAGAAAGAATGTTGGTTCAGACCAGAGAAGTGACTTCAGGAAGGTCATCAGAGGTAGTTCCTTCTGCTGATCTATATACCAGAATCCCTGTGCCTGCCTTTGTTGATCATACTGCTCCCTTTTGCTGCTCTCTTTCAGCCCAATCAATTACCAGTGCCACCTCCTTGCCATCTCAGCCTAGGACTTGTTCTAGATACTAATGGACTAGTACATATTGGGTGACTAGAGACTGAGGGGATGCTTCATTGGTGATGCTTTTAGCTAGGAGACTAACCAGAGACTCACCCCTGAAATATCAGGTGCTAGCAACCACCCCCAGTCTCACAGCAAAGCTTAGTGACATCACCTTCAATAGCCCTAAGTAGAAAAGTTATAATGTGGTAATAGTGACTCAAGTACTTGTTATGTGGTGGGTACTGTGCAGAGGTTTCTCCATGGGTTGTTTATTTTAAACTTTAACAAAACTACAAGATAGATTCTCTTATTACTCACTTGTGATGATAACTTTTTGTATCAATTTGATTAGGGTATGATACCCATTCATTCAATTAAACATTCATTTTAGATGTTATTATGAACATATTTTGGAGTTCGGGATAATATCTATAATCAGTGGACTTTAAGTAAAGGAGGTTATCCTTGACAATGTGAGTGGGCCTCATCCAATCAATTGGAGCACCTTAAAAGTAAAACTGAAATTTCTTTGAGAAAAGAAATTTTGCCACAAAAATACAACATCAGTTCCTATCTGAGTTTCCAGGCTGCTGGTCATTGTCACAAATTTCAGATATACTAGCCTTCACAAACAAATGAACCAATTCATATATATATATGAGATTCAAGATAGGCAAGTTATTTGAGGTCCTAGTAGCTGGTTAGTGTTAGAGATAAGAATTGGACCAGATTAGGTGGATTCCAAAACGCATATGCCATCTTCTGCTTTATCTGAGTTGGCTGAATCCATTTTAAAAATTACATGTTCCTAGAAATCTCATAGAAACACTTCAAGGATCTGCATACTTAATGTAACATTAAAAATATTAACTATACTTAGTATTATGGTTAATTTTAGCTATCATTTATTAAATCATTCCTATATGCTAGTGATTATAATGAATATTTTTATGCATTATGTATACTCACAATGACTGTATAAAGTAGTTCATGTTATCACTCGTGTGGTTGTTAACAGAATTCACTTCGTTGCAAGTTATTGGTCAGAGGGCCTGTGGTCTTCACTGGATGTCAACCTCAATTCCTTACTGCACCTTTCATAGGCAATCCAAACACTGCAGGTAGCTTCCCTCAGAGTGAGTACACGAGGGAGGTATGGAGAATATAAACACCCAAATCAAGAAGATATCATCTTTTTGTAATGTGATCTAGGAAGTGGCATCCTTTTATTACTGACATACTCTATTTGATAGAAGAGATAGTATGTTCTGCTTATACTGAAGGGGAGAGGATTACAGAGGACCTGAATACCAGGAAACAGGCACTTGAGGAAAAGTGCTTTTGAAATTGTCTAACACAGTCTCTAAAATCATCCCATGGCAGAAGCTCTTCATCTGCTTTCCTAGTCAGTCATTAGTCTGGCTTGTTGCCCTCAGGTGCCAGAACATCTGCACATTTGAATGCAGAAGAAATCCTTGTACCGAGAATCAGACACTGTTTAATAATACAAGCCACATCAAAATTTTACTCGGATTCCTATGCTTTTCGCTACTTTCATTTATGGCCTTACTTCTACTTTTTATCAGGCAGGCTTTTAAATTTGCTAAAAACTAGACTGCACCTTCTATAATCCATCACCATTTGTATACCACCCTTTAAAAGACACATTTTGACTTAGCTCTAGGCATATTTTTCTAACTAATCTTACCAGACACAAGGGGGTCTTCCTCACTGAGACCCAAGCCATTTCCTTTAAGACACACATGTAGGCAAATAGTAGCAGATTATGTGTGGAATTCGAAATTGATAGGGTTGATGGCACTTTTTCCCTGCCTCAGGTAGGGTCAGATGCACACACGGGCCTCTAAGCATATGTTAAATAATCAACACTTGTGAAAACAGAGGAAAATAAAAACCAAAGTGGATTGAGTCTCCTCCAAAACAAGTGCTTACTTACTTCAGTATTTCCTTCCCATTGCTGTCAATATTACCACTTTTATAGACTCTCTGCCTACCTAGATTGCTTCAACTCTTTTTCTTAGTTTTGTTGGGCTGACAAGTATTGACCTTTGTCCTGCTCCAACTAATAGTAGTTGCCTGACCCCGCTTGCTCTCTTAGGTTAGCTAAGGTTACCGATAAGCAAATTCAACTTGATTTTACTTAACCAGTTTGTTCCTCTAACCTTCAATTCTTTGCTTATTCCAGTTTGTTTAAGCAATCCAGAAATTCTATTTCCTCTTGTTCATCCTCTGTCCTGCTGCCACTTACTCCACATAATAAAAGTTAACCTCTTTAACCGTAATTAAATTCACTGGCTCTATTGTGAAACCAACGCCTTTGGGCACATGCTCCTTGTTACAAGCTTACCTAAGCCTGTTCTTCTTAGGCTCTGGATGAAACGTGAACATACTGTTTCCAATTCTCTACATCTACCATCACATTTACCTGTTCCCTATCCAGTGCCCTCAGTGTTTTCTTCCTAGTAAACTAACTCATGCTGAGCTGTTGATCATTTTGAACATCTTGATGATGTACTCTGTACGAAACTACTCTCACTTTAGTTGTAGAGACTATACCACAGTATATATATAAATGTGGAGAGTAACAATAAAATTTCAGGCACTTTGGCAGAATAGTGGGAATTTTACTTGGAATAGAAGGCTATAACAGTAGTGGCCTTTAGATCACACTATGGACAACCTCGTGCCCCACTTACTCGAAGGGTTAGTCCTTTAAAGAATAAGCTAGAAAGAAATTGCTCTGGAAAAAAATCATACCACATTGGTCCACTAAAGCTATTCTTGGCAACGCTCTCTAAATATTTGGACATATTCTTGGGAAAATCAGGATTTTCTTAAAGGTTTTTACACTTCCTTTTGTTTTTTTTGTTTTTTTCTTTTTTAATTTTATTTTAAACCAAGAACATGTATTGGTACATTCTACATACAATGGTCACATTCATTACATTAATTCTGTACCTATACATGATGTATCTTGGTTCTCCCCCCTCTCCCCCCCTCCCCTCTGCACCCTCCCTCCCTATTTACAGCAGGTTCATTTATCATTTTCCATATTTTCCCTTTCCTCTCTTTTTC
>PVJO010025640.1:0-22417 GCA_004026905.1 Hystrix cristata
GTACTAGAAAGAAAGAAGCAGAAAAGCAGAAAGGCAACAAAGGAAAGAAAAGGGAAAAGGAAAATTAAGAATAAACCTGCTCTAATTAGGGAGGGAGGGAACGGGGGGGTGGGGAAGAGGGGGGAGAACCAAGATGCATCATGTACAGGTACAAAATAAATGTGATGAATGTAACCATTATATGTAAAATGTACCAATACATGTTCTTGGTTTAAAATAAAATAAAATTTAAAAAAATTGTAATAAAAATTGTAATTAAACTATGAACAATAGAGAGACTAAAGACAAATAAACTCAGCCTCAGTGGCCTGAGTGGCAATGTTATAAAATACATATAATTGGAGTTCCAGAAGGATAAGAGAGAAAATCCAAAGGAAAAAACATGTAAAAAAAAAAAAAAGTAAAAATTTTCCAAATATGGTGAAAAACATTAACTTATTGTTCCAAGAGTTCATTCCAAGCAGCATAAAACTATATCTACAAACATCATAAACTGTTTAAAATGAAAGGTAAGAAGAAAACCTCAATAGTATTAAGAGAGAGGGAGGAAGAAAAACATTTTCTACACAGGGCAACAATAATAAAAATGAAGACCGAGTTCTCAGTAGTAATAGAGGTTCGAAGACAATAGAGTGTTTAACTGCAAATTAAAGGAAAAAAGAAAAAAAAAAAATCAACCCAGAATTCTCTACCAAGTGAAAATACTCTTCAAAACTAGAAACATGTAACAATCGTCACCGACAGAGTCCGGAGTCCCGTCAGCTGCTGCAGGCCCCAGCGGCTGAGCGCCAGGCACAGGCAGAGCGTGGAGGAGTCACACTGGGACAGACCGACTGGCACGACTGACCCCCCTTTCCACCCTCGATCCTAGAACGCCATTCTACACAGGCCCAAACTTCCTCCCAAACATCAGCTGAAGTGTCCTCCACACTGCTCCCTGCAGAACACTGTGCATTTTCAACTTTATGAATCTGTGATGATTGGACCCATCGGCCCTTTGGGGTTTTACGTTTTGCTTCAGAAGTGTTAGCACCCTATTTTTATACCATGGATGAACAAATTAAATTAGATGAAGGATTTATTTTGCCATTTACAGTTGATGAAGATGTCCACAGAAGGGTGCTGACGGTCCAAAAAGGTTTTGCTTTAGCAGCAAATACTTAGCAAGAAAAGATGCTATTAAACAAAGATACCAACACTGTCTGGGTTATCAAGTTGTTGGGGTGTCCTATCATGAGATCTGGGTGCTAAAATCCACACTTGAACTGGTGGAATGTTTACAAAGGAAACTTTCTGCTTGAAACTCCACCGTTCACAGGTAACAAGAAGGAATACAGCTTTGGGACTTGACAGTGTAAGAAGTTGTGTTACAAGACAAGGCTTAAGAATTTGTGAATTAACCACTTTGCAGAATTATGTTTACAGATAATTGATCTGAAAAAGGGTTTTGGTTTTCTTTATAGCATGCATACGTTTACTGGTTGTAAATTTAAAATTAATTTTAATTTAATATCAGTGTCACAGATATTTTTATGTATCAGGCAGAACTGACCATGTACAAAAAGAAATATAAGATAAAAGAAATAATACAGTAAATTCCTTGGGCTGAAGAGTCATGAAAGCAAATAGAAAATCAAATCTATAGGAATAAAGAGCACCAAAAAAGATAAATATGAAAATTATTGTAAATGAATCTTTCTTCCTTTAATTTACTTCAAAGGCATGTATCAAGCTAAAATGAATAATAACGGCATAGTGCAGTGCGTTTCTAAACAAAAATATCATCTAGGCAAAGTATGTGACAAAGTTTAGGACAAATGAAATTATACTTTTATTAAGAGTTTATGTATTTTTCCAAGAGTAGTAAAGTACTCTAAGCAGACTGTGGTAAATTAAGACTGTTGCACAGATACTAAAACCCATGAAATATAGCTGAAAAGCCAGAAGTAAAATCAGAAGTTACGTGAACATCTGATTGGCCTAAAAGAAGGATGGGAAAGGAAATAAATGCAACAAACATAAAATAAATAATAGCTCTGTGTCCAAGTGTTGTCAATAGTTTAATGGGAGACTAAATTCAACCGTATCAATAATTTCACTAAAAGGAAGAGAAGAAAGTCTTCAGTCTGACATGTAGAAAGCTTGGAGTCATCAAGGAAGCCTCTCCTCATAATAAGAAAAAAATAAAGATAAAAAACTGAAAATCAACAATGTCTCTGAGGTCCTTCAGAGAAGTGAGATCACAGGACAAAGTGCTGCCCCCAATCCAGGGAGAGAGGTGGCTACAGAGGACTAGTGCTCCCCAGAAGTGGAATTCACAGCTGCAGCCAGCATCCATGTGCGTGCTCCGAGCTATGTTTGAAAAATTGTCGGAAAAACTTGAGAATTTAAAACTCCGAAGAGCTAGGCTGATAGCAGACCCCACCCTTGATGTAAATCTTACCTCCCCAACCCCTGTCAGGATTTTAGGGTAAAGATCTGAGAGAAATCTCCTCATGCCTTGAAGGGGAAGGGGAAAAGTCATCATTCTGAAGTACTGTCTAGCACTCTAGTTCTCCCAAACAAGGTCTGCCGTCAAAGGGATCTGTTTCATCAGAGTTTAACTGCTGGGTTTGACCAAAATTTGACTGATCTGGGGGAAGGGAAATTACCAGCTTCAGGCCCCTCTAGCCTTTAATGTGTGGGAAAGAGATGATCCAACTCGAGCTTCTTGGAAGATTGAGATCTGATCACAGGATCACAGAATGTTCCTCTCCAATATCTCTCCACCACGTTGGCAGGACTACTGTGTAATAAAAGGGACTCGAGCTAAAACGCAAGCCTCTTACCTTATTTAAGACTTTGTGGACATCAAAAAATAATAGGGAGACCAAAACAACTATAGTAGAGGAACTTTCAACCCTGACCCCACAGCCACAGCAAACAGTCAACACTAGCGAGAAGACTTTCCTAGCCAGAAACACACAAACCTGGCGCCAAAGGCCTGTCTACGTACTGCAGCTCATTTTACTCAGGATACTGTGTCTAGCTTCCAACAAGAAGCTACAAAGCAAACTAAAAGGCAAAACCACAATATGAAGAGGTAAAGAAAGCACCAGGACCAGATTCAGATATGGCAGAGATTTTGGAACTGTCAGACCAAGAGTTTAAAAAATTGTGATTAATATTCTAAAAGGCCCTAATGGAAAAAGTAAACAATGTGCAAGAATATTTGTGTAAGGTAGGAAGAGATTGAATCTCTCAGAAGGAGTCAAAAGGAAATGCTAGCAATCAAATCCAAGGGAATGGAATGTTTAAGTTAAAAGGCAAAAACTGGCAAGTTGGATTGTTTAAGAAGATTCACATGCTGGGAGTGGTGGCACAGGCCTGTAATCCCACCACTCGGGAGGCAGAGACAGGAAGATCACCATGAGTTTGAGGCCAGCCTGGGCTACATAGTGAGCTCAAGACCAGCCTGAACTACATCGCAAGACCCCATCTCAAAAAATAAAAAATTAATTAACTAATTAATTAAAAAGATTCACTTAAGAATCTGACACCATTTTTTATGAAAAAAATGTGAAGATTTGTATGACACAGTTTTTTGAATGCTTACAGCTAACACCACTCTCTAGTCCCCTTTCTAACCCATGTCCTAGGAAGCGGATAAGAAAGACCCAGCTCCTTTCTTTGGACTGGTGGAAACTTTAACCCGAACAAGCCCCAGCCCAGCACAGGAAACTCCATGCCAGCACCACCCACTAGTCACAATAAAAGCCAAGTCAGTCTTCCTTTTTGTTTTGTTTTCTTACTTTCTTGTTCTAAAGCTGTCTCGTTTACTTTTCTAGAGTCAATGGTTTGCAAGAGAGCAGATTTAATACGGGATATTTACAGGTTACAACATTCACACACAAGCCAGATGCAGAAGAGTGCAGAACGTCTATCTCTGCAGTGGAGACCCGAAAGATCCAATCAAGGGCTGAGAGCCCACAGCAATGGCTCACATAAGTTGGTGCCTACACTAAAAGGCTGAAGAAATCTACACTGCAGCCAGGGTATGACACTCACAACAGAGATGAAGACCAGAGCTCACCCAAAGCAAACAGCAGCCATCCCCAACAACAGCAAGGCCCCGAGCTCCTTCTGCGATGAGGACAGCCGAGTTCTTTAAGGGAAAAAAGCTGCAACAGAGCTTCTGCTGGGAAACAGCGGGCCGCTGTCTGCTGCTCCCATTCTCCTTTATAGTATGTTGGCAACAACCTTCAGGTGGATCCTCTATGCCCAGAACCACACAGACTCAGTTCAGCTGGGCGTTCCTGAGCAAAGTGACCACAGTAAGTTCACCACACAAGCCATTTTCAGTCCAGCAGGGGTGCCTCCCTGCTCTCCCCAGAAAACCCCATTATGTGAGTAATAAACCTCTTTTTGCTTTCCTGGTGCATCCAGATTCACTTGGCGATTGGAGGAGATCCATCTTGTCCATGCTGGGTGACCATAACACCTACTTTCTGATGTCCAAAGGGGATGCACCTTCGAAGGAGCACTTAACAAGGAGCATTTCGAGATAAAAGGGGGCTATTTCGTAGTGGTAAGAAAATGCATTCATCAGGAAGACATAGCAATCCTAACAGGCGTGTATCTAACAACAGGACCTAACACAAATGAGATAAAACTGACAGGAGTCATAAAAGGTATCATGGACAGCTCTCAAAAGCATTATGCTGAGTTAAAGAAGCCAGTCACAAAAGGTCACATAATGTACTATTTTGTTTTTGTTAAATATCCAGAATAGGTAAATCCATAGAGACAGGAAGTAGATTAAAAATTGCCAGGGATTGAGGGAAGGAGGAGATACAGGGCCACCGCTTTAGGGCACGGGGTCTTGTTTGGTAGTAATGAAAATGTTCTGGAAGTAAATACAGCTGATTTCTGCACAACATTGTTGGTGAACTAAATTTCATTAAATTGGGCATTTAAAATGGTTATATGGCATGGGGATTTTGCCTTGTTTTAAAAAATGACAGGACTAAGAAAAATGACAGAAGTCAAAAGAGAAACAGATAAATTTACAATTTCAAGACATTGACATTGTTTTCTCAATAACTAAAAGACATTAAAAACAAAGTAAGGCTATCTATAATCTGAACAATAGCTTCAATCACTTTGACCTAATTGATATTTACAGAGCTCTGTGGCTGACAACTACAAAACACATATTTGTAAAAGCAACAATTACCAAGATAGATCATATTCTGAACCATAAAACAAATTCTCCCCAAATTGCAAACTGTAGAAATTTTTATATTATGCTACCTGAAAACAAATGTAATTAAATCAGAAATCAAGACAATAACAAACGGAACCCAGAACATTTCCAAATTGAATAGCATAACTCTAGGCAGTTGAGGCTTTTTTATGAAAAATCACCTGCAAAATTATGTAAAATATTTTAAACTGAATGACAAATATCTGCAGCCAAGGTACAATTTAGAGGGAATCCCCAGTACTAAACATTGACATTAAAAAGAAGAAATATTTCTATCCATTATTGTTTCTACTGTAAGAAACTACAAAAAGGCAAAATGAAATTAATAAAGTAATGAGAAGAAAAAACAAAGATATGAGCAGAAGTAAATGAAACAGAAAACAAGTGATAGGCGGATTTTGGAAGTCAAAAATTGGTACTTTAAAAAGAATAACAACATTGGCAAATACAAATTACCAAAATCAGGAATGAAAGTGGAGCTATCATACAGAAGCTATGCATGTTAAAAGAATAACAAGGAATATTAGAAATAATAAATTCAGCTGGGGATTTAGCTCAGTGGTTAGAGTACTTACACAGCAAGCACAAAGCCCTGAATTCCATCCCCAGCACCAAAAAAAGAAATAATAAATTCAACAATTTAACATATATACATTTTTTGAAAAGCACAATTTATCAAAACTGATGAAATCTAAGCAGTCACACATTTATGAATGAATTTGGATTAAGTTCCAAAATCCTTCCCACGAAGAAAATTCTAAACCCACAAAGTTTCACTCAACATACAAGAAAAATATGTTATTTTTATCTATGTAGTTTCGAAAATAGAGGAAGAAAAATATACAAATTTATTTTATGAAACATCATAACCCTTACCCCAAATACTGACAATTTAAAGGAAGAATGCAGACCAAGCTACTGGGTTCTATCACAGTGGTCCACACTCATGTCGTAGGGTGTACTTCTTTTCCTTTTACCTGACCCAAATTCACTCTGCAGAGCATGTTTCTCTTCATGACTTTTATAAATGTAAAACCTTTCTACTTTAAAAAAAAAAAAGAGAGAGAAAGAAAGAAAAATACAGACCAATATATTGCTCCTTGTGAACATAGGCAAAAAACATTCTTCACAAAATATTAACAAATTCAGTCAAGCAATAAAAATGACATCACCAAAATCCAACACAATTAATCCATATATACTGACATACTTACTCTCAAATTTATATGAAAATGTAAAAAGCCCGGTTGAGTTAAAACAGTCTTTAAAAAGAACAAACTTGATCAGATTTCACATAATCAGATTTCAAAACTTATTCTAAAACTATTATAATCAAGACAGGGTGATACTTGTTCGAGAAAAAACAAGTGCATTGATAGTACACATAGAATACAGAGCTCAGAAATAGACTCTTGCACATTGAGCCAGTTGGTTTTTACAAAAGTAGTGAGGTGATTAAATGAAAAGGCAGTAGTCACTGCAATAAAAATGGGTTGAGAACAATTGTATGTCTAAATGGACGGTGGGGAAAATGGAGCTCAACCCTCATCTTACATCATAAACAAAAATGAATTTGAGATAAATCGTAGACATGAACATTAAAGCTAAAAATAAAAGGTAAAGAAAAACAGAGGAAACTTCTTTATGCCTTGGGAGAAGCACAACTTCTAACTGAAATTTGATTAATCTGTTTTTATCAAAACTAAAACTTTTTCTCTTCAAAGAACACTTTTAAGGAACTAAAAGAAAACACTTGTTGGACAATAGCCTTGTTTCCATAATATTAGGGAACACCTACAAATCAGTAATAAATAAGAGATACACATAATGGCCAATAAGCAAATGAATAGATGTTCAATATCACAGTTTATCAGAAAATGCAAATTAAAACCAAAATAAGTACCCTCTCACAGCCACCAAAGTAGCTAAAGTTAAAAAGACTGATACTACCAAACCTTGGCCAAAATATTGGCAAATGGAACCCTCATACTGACTGGCCGGAATGTTAAATTGTGCCACCACTTAAGAAAAAGTTTTGACATTTTCTCATAAAGTACACACCTGGATCTGCAATCCAACAATTCCTTAGCTATGTATTTACTTAAGAGGACTGAAAATGCATGTTCCTAAAATGTTTGTTACAGAATATTTATTATTCCTGAGCAAAAGCTGAAAGCAAATCGAAAGTCAATTGACAGGTTAATATATAAATAATGGGATATTCATAATCAGAGTATTATTCATCAGTAAAAAAAGAATGAGCTACTGACAGAAAACATGGATGGACCTCCAAAACTTACAATACGTGAAGGAAGCCAACTTTAAAAGAGCACACTCTATAATTCCTCGTTTAGTTTCATTTTCCAGAAAGGAATATAATCACATTTGTATTAATTTCCAGAACAAGAAAAACTCATCTATGGAAATCTGAGGGCTGTAGGGGTGAGGAATGAATGGAAGTGGGTAAAGAGGAAACTTTAAGAATGCAAATTATATTATCTCTGTACTGATGGTTAGGTGCACAAGTGCGTACCTTTTTCAAAACCCATTCGACTGGAGTCTCCAGACTTGAGTATTTCATAATATGTGCATACCACTGCATGCAATTTTACCTCACTCAAAAAAAGTTCACAACTCAGCAGTCATCTGCAGTTAGAGACTCTCACCAACATTCCCCATCATCCAGAACTATCCTCCACATCCCGCACTCCATCCAAAACAGAGTCCATCCAAGCCTTCCCAGTGTTCTTCTTCCTCCAGAAAGCATTGTTCTGTGCTGCTGGCTCTCATGGCCTGGGAGAGCTCCTCTTTAAAGTGTTCCATGGTCTGAGCTTCAGCTCCATATAGGTAGCAAGTTTCTAGAGGCCAGGGATTGTACTTTATCCTTTCCTTTATCCCTCGGGCACAAAAGACAATACTAATAGCATTCATTCCAACACGGTGGTAGTCATCCCCGCGTCAAAGCACTGTGCTAAGAGGTCGTGAGAAATGCAGATGAGTGTGATATAGCTGCTGTCCTAGAGACTGCCTCCAGCAATGAAACAGGTGGACATGCAAGCCACCGTGAGACAAGGAAAACTATGAGTAAACAAAAATGTCCCATGAGAACTGGGATAGAAAATAAGTTCTGACCCAGGAGATCTGGAAATCCCTGCTGAAGAGGTGTGAATTCAGTTGAGGTCTTAAAGGTGAATAACAGTATTTTTTATGTGTTAAATATTTACTTTTAGTCAGCATGTCATCTGAAACTGGTAAAAATTCCTATGCTATCGGTCCTATCACTGTCCCTATAATGAATGGTAGATTTGGCTCTTAGAGGTCATACAACAAGGCCACGTGTCTAATAAGTGTCTCGTATGTGGACTCACACCCAGACTCACCAGACTCAGGAAGCTGAGCTCTTAGTCACCACACTACATTGACAGGGAGAAAGGGGAGGGGCAGGCATTTCAGGTAGGAAGGACACAGAAGAGACTGCATACGGTGGTAGCACAAAATCATTCATTAGAAACTTGGAGATGGAGGCACAGGAGGAGATTACGGAGAACCTTAAAAACCAGCTGACGTGTCTGGATTTCTTCCTCCATGCCGTAAGTATACTCTGGTTGATGGCTTTTCTCCATTAGGGCTTGTAAGTAAGAAGTCAAGCAATTGATTCCTAAGAAATGCCTAATAACTGTAGCCAAAAGACTTAATGCAGTTATTCTGTTATTTGTGTGAAAACTCTGTCTTTACTTTCTATCAGATTGTGACTTTTTACACCTATACCCCTACTGCCTCATGAATGGCCTCTCTTCGGATGAACTCATTGCAACTGGGTCATGTCACTGAGTATTGTGGTAGGAAAAACAGCAGCCATGACATGTATATGCCTTCAGGGTAGGAGCAGATAAATGAGAAAAAGACATCATTTGAAAAATCAGATACTCATCTACACTCCAGTGGATATCCACAGGGTAATATTCTCCCTCTCCTTCTCTCTCCTCTGAATTCCACTTGACTTAATTCCCACATCGCCAACAAGGGTTAAGGAAGGTTTTTCCAAAAGAGATACTCATGCACTGGAGATAATACCACAGTGGTCAAATATTACCGTAGTTTTATTTCTCCTCAGACTGAACAATTAAATTCAACTACTGAGAAACAGACAGATAAGTTATTCTCAAGTTCAATCAGAAAGAAGACATTAGTGCATTCATCAAAACTATGATAACTGATCAACTAACGCACAATAAAAGATTAATCATTAGCATGTCATATACAATCCTGAAGTCAAAGAGTATGCTTTACTGCAGTCTTCCAACCAATCTTATCCCCTTCTCTATCTAGATACCAATTTGCAAAAATAATTATACTTTCCCTGAATTCAAAGCCTCTGGTACCTATTGTTGACGGAAGGCCTTGAAATGTGCACTGATTACAGTGCCGATGTAATGTACATTAGCAGAGAGCTCAAGTATTATACAATAACCTTAAATCAGAGAGAGTTTTAAGAGGCTAATAATGAAGATGAAGTAATGCTGAAAGTACCAGCCTTTTATTCTGAACTCTAGAAATGCATTAGAAAATATGTTTTAAGAATAGGTCGTAGAGGATGTAAATGCAAAGTAGAAGAAAAGAAAGGGGGAAGAAATGGCTTCTTGGCCAGAATAGGACAGAGTAAGTAAGTGAGGGAATGTACCTTAAAAGGACATGTGTAATTTAAAGAAAGGAGATAGAAGAGACTCCGGGACAAAAGTACCATCCTTTTAGATATCGTGGCAATAGTTTCAACAATAACGCAGAAGATCCTGCCTGCAGTCTATAAGAAGTAGGATTTGAATTTGAGTGCACATTTATATGAAAATCTTTAATATTGCATTATTATATATTCTAAAAAGCCAATCCATCCTACCAACTATTTAATTTCCACATCCCATAATAGCTCAGATAAAGCTTATCATTAAGCATTTTAAAATAAACAATAGTATTAATAATAACCAGATAATGAAAATGCTGAGAAGAGAAAGTAAGAGTTAAAAAATAAAACACATGAAGAAACATTACTATGTCTTGGAATTACAGTAAAATACTACAAATTTGATCTGGACTTGCTAGCTTCTAAAAACAAAGAGGAAATACACAATAGATTACAGCAACAGTTCACAAGTGTTTTGGCTTCAAAACCTATTTATACTTTTTTTTTGAGACAGAGTCTTGCTAAATTCCCCAGACAGGATTTGAACTTGCCATCCTCCTGCTTCAGCCTCCCAGAGTGCTGAGATTACAAGCATCCACCACCTCACCTTCCTACCTATTTTAAAGCTTACTGGGGGGCCCAGTACTTTGGTTTATGTGGGCTGTTTTTGCCAACGTTTATCTTATTAGCAATTAAAACAAAATTTTTAAATATTTATGAATGTATAATTAAAATAACAAACCTATTACATGTTAACATAAATAGCATCTTTTATGGAAAATAACCAGATTCCCTCTCCCCCCCAAATTAAAAGATTGGCATTGTTTTACATTTTGCGTGTTTCATTAATATCCAGCCTATAGAAGACTGTTGGAGTCTCTTGGCTGCTTCTGCGCTGAATGTGCTCAGATACCACACATCCTACAGCCTCCAGAAAACTCTACTATATATTTATGAGGTGACAGAAGTGCAAAAGTCAGAAGAGCAGCTTCATATTTTTAGGAACACAATTTTAACCTCCAAGACTTCCTGGGGGGGTCTTCCCGCAGTGGATCCCAGAAATGCGCTTTGAAACATCCCAGAGGTTACAAGAAACTCTAGATCCTATAAGGCAAAAACAAGTGAGAAGAGTCTGGTCTTTCAAAGCATGAGGGCTGAAAGAAATGACACACTTCTGTGACTCTTCATGGAGTGTCGTGTAATACGGTGCACTCCATCCTCAGCACTGGCCCTGTGATGAATCATGAGTGATACATGACGAGATATTTAGAAAGGAGGTATATACACATTCCAGTATTTCTCATAATTTATAGCTCTGGACAAAATGTGAGTTAATGAAATCAATACCTCCTGTAATTGATGTCAAGTGCATTTGGTAATTATGTTTTGTGGTCTGTGACTTTTATGAGCTTGCTCCATAAAACAATTAACAACTCCATAAAAATAATACTTTTGACATTGTTATTTTCACTTACAGGCTTCTACGAGATCCATGTTGTGGGGGAAAAAAGATATCACTGAGCTTCATGATTTTCAGTACCCAAAAAAGAAATTATTCCTCCTATCTCAAGTGATTCTATTCTAATGTGCTCTTCAATTATAAATCTTTAATGCACAAAATTGTCTGGTGGTTAAGAGAATCGCTTTGGGCTTCAGATGCACCCATAGTGGAATCACAATTCTATCCCTCACTAGTTTTGTAACCTTGAACACTTTGATTTCTTTGAGCCTCAATGTCATAACCTATAAAATGGGAATAATAATAGCATCTATCACTCTGAGTCCTGGTGATAATTACAAGTAATTCAGATAAAAACATTATCACATTTTAAAAGCACTGGAAAATGTCAGTCATCAGAAACTACAAGTATTGTAGGTCCTGTCCCTGGCAGCCTTTCCCACCCAGGATCACTCCTTGGTTCCACGGTCAAGGGCACACTAGGGACCCAAGCAGAAGATGGGAAGCAATAGAAAAAAAGACCAAGAGGGAAGACCAGAGAAGATGTCAAGGTACAGCTAGGGACCTGGGGCTGGGGCCAGAGCAGGAGAGACTGGAGCGGCCATCAAGCAGAGCAGCAGGATGTCCATGCCCGTCTGCCCCCCGGTCCTTCTGTGGGAGGGGTACTGCACGGCAGCCAGCCCAGGGCCTTGTGCCCATGCCTCTGTCTCTGGGGTCCCCACCATGAGGAATGGCTTTCACCCGTGGACTACTATGCCAAGTGCACAACCGCCAGTTCCCCATCAGCCATGCCGCTCGACCCCCCAGCCACTCCTGGGGCAACTGTGAGTCATGATTAATAATCATCGCCCGTTTTGGTAACTGGCTTAGAAATGAGTGACTGATGTAATTCTGGCTTGGGTCACGTGAAACACAAATCATCTTGGGGAAGAGGAGGTTTAGCTGTTCAGTAATACAGTGGCCACCTTCCTCTTCCTGTCCAACCCTCGTGCGTTGGCTCTGTAATTTGTTTTGGCTGGTGCAACATCAACTGGAGAACCACAGGACTTACACATGCATGTGCCGTGTGACCGACCTCTTGCTCTCCACTGAGCGCCACTCTTCCAGCCCACAGCCCACGGTGCACACAGGTGAAGCCAGCCTGAGTCTGTTTATACTCTGCTTGTACTCTAAATTCCAGGTTCTTATTCATCGCAAGCAAAGATTTGAAAGGATGAATTTAGGGCCGTAAGGAAATTCATTTAAGTAACAAAAAAAAGGAAACTGTTTTTGCCACTTGAATGAAATAGCCGGCCACCGCTGCATTTAGGGATCTGAAAAAGGCGGGGGGTTAGGGAGTGAGCTAAAGATAAGCATGTGTTAGAGGGCAAGAGAGGAAGCTTATGCTGCCATTTCCGTTTATTCTGTCCCATTCTCGTGAGACTGTCCCCATCCTGTGAGAAGAGGGGCGTTTGGATGTCGCACCCCAGGCTGAGGACGGGTCCAGGCTCTTCCCTTGGGTCATGTCCATCTTCCCGGCCAGGTCAAGCCACACCCCATTCCTACCTCAAACCCACATTGTAAAGGTATTGCCAGCAGACCCTGCAGACTGAAGCAGAGCTTTTCAGCCTCTAAGTCCACCTAGACCTAGAAGCCTGAGAGTGTATGTTTTTTTCTATAAGGCACAAAGTCTGGGATATTTGTCCCTCTGCATTGTTATGACAGAAGGTGGCCAAAATGCTTGGCTAAGCAGAGTGTTTAGGAAAGAATTTTCTAATGCTAAAAAGAGACACCTCATAAGGGCGTTCTGTATGTAACACACGGCCCTGCAGCAGCCATTCTGCCACTATGAGGAAGCCAAACTGACACTAAGATCCTGTCTTTATTAACAACATTAATAACAACGAGCCCACTGAACACGGAAGTCCTGCTGCTTGCCCTCCCGCTATTGCAAAGTTTTTGGTTGCCGTTCTTAATGTTTGTGCCATTTAAAACACTCTTCGATTTGCTGCGGGAATCTTCTGATATTTTTGTTTTGTTTATAAAGAAAAAATACAGTGGTACAAGGCCAAGGCAGTATAAATACACACTCCTGGCAGAAAAGCACACAGCCATCCTCTAGTACCGCAGAATGCTATGCCTGCAAGAGGCTGGGTTGCCATAGGCCCTACTGCTGTCGATCTGCCTAATTCCTGACATTCTTTTCCTGTGAGCAATTGTATTTTTGACACAAATAAGAAGGTTCTAAAAAAGTCAAATTCACACAGTCAAGGAGTGGAATGATGGTCGCCAAAGGCCTGGGAGTAGGAGGAGCAACAGGAAATAGCTAATCAACAAGCACAAAGTTCAGGTAGCAAGATGAAGAAGTTCTAGGGATCCCTACAACACCGCAGGTAAGGCTAACAATGCTGTGCTGTGCACTTTCTTAAGAGGACAGAGCACCAGTGTTCTTCCATGAGAACAATAAAATACCATTTAAAAAAGAAAAGCTGTTCTGCGTAAGATGTGTGCTCATAGGCATCTATGAGACCACGCTCCTGTGTGTGATGAGATTTTCCGGTGCTGTGATCACTTGTAACGAGCTATCTGATGGACTTGTGGGGTCACAGAAGGGTTGGGCCCTGGGCTTATACTGAAACCATACACTAATTTCCTCATTTATTAAATGAGGTCCCTTTATATTGGAGTTCCTAGTACACCATAACTCTATAAAATGAGTTTTTTTGCCCTGTGCATGCCCTTAGAGCCTCAGTGTAGCACTGAGCAGCCTCAAACAGATTGTGGCCTCTGTGAGCCACTGATCCTCCAGCTCTCAGTCTAGCTCTGCTTGACTGCTCTAGACAAGCCGGGCTGAACCAGCTTGTCTGCACCTGCATGCTGGTCCTCCCCAGTTTCTCGCTTCCTTAGCCATCCTGTTCCACAGTTCTCTGAGCCCCTTCCTCACTCCCCTCCTGAAGAGCCCCAAATCTCTCTTCCCAGGGCCGGATGGCCTCCCAGGGCTGCTGCACCCACCACATGGTCAGAACCAAGTCTTTTTGCATTTATTTCCCCTCCACGCTCCTGCCAAAAGCCCTTTGACTATAGCCGTTTGAAGGTAGCACCTGCTTACTGCCACTCCACTTGATGGTCTACATGAAGGGACAAATGCCCTTTTTCCACAGTCTGCCCAGAATGAAGCTGAATGAGAGGCACAGCAGCCATCTCTCCTATGCCACAATGTCTCTTGTCCCCTAAACCTGGCCAACACACTGCCATACGCATACTGACTGAAAGCAATAGATTGTGTGGCAAATTTCACAAGTCCCTACAAACTCGTGAAAGTAGCCCTCAATTCTCGACCTTACAATAACATAGAACATGCATCCATCCAACCAAGAAAATTCGTAAAACAGTGTAAAATTCTAGCATCCTTGTCATGGAGAAGCACCTACCATGTGGAAGAAAAATTGGCTTTGCTGCTAGGTTTGGCCTGAAGAAGGGACGTAAGATCTCTGGACTTCTCATTGATCGTGCATGCCTTCTCTTGGAACATCCCAAACATCACAGTCCCACAGCTGCGAGGCCGAGGCATTTATGGTCCCCCATCATACACATGCTCTCTGGTCCTGACTGCCGATTTGCTGTAGTGCCACAGGATGCACACTGGGGAGATACGAGACGTGCTTCCCCACCAGACAAGTACTGCATCAGTAGGTTAAAGCATAATGAAGTCAAACAACCCTCCTCATATTTAGACAGCAACTGAACTGCGGCTGACAGCTTCCGAAATCTAGGCATACTCCTGGATATCTGGGCTTGTCCACCTACCCCACCCCCACACACACACATACACACTTCCACTGAGTCAAAAAGGGGCATAATTATCAGATCAGGACCTATCTCATTTGGGGAGTTTACTAATCTTTCAAACCTTCTGAACCTATTTCTTTTTCTTCATTGCCTTCCAGAAGGTTCTGTTCTTGGCTACATTCCTGCCTTCACCACTACAGCAAAGACGTGCTATACTTTGCTGCACAAGCACTGTGCACGAGCACTGTGCTAGCTGCTAGATTCCTCACTAGATCTTGCAGTTAGCCTCTACCACGTTTGCACTGTTTCTCCCTCCAACCAGAATGCAAATGCTAAATGCATAGAATCCCTGATACTCTTTGCCGGGGCCCATTATTTGATCACTGCAAGCACCATGCAGAAAATTAAATAGAGCTGCGAAATTGCATTTCAGTCATTCACTTCCTAGAACTCCTTTTTCTCCTAAAGACACTACTGACAACCAGAAGAAATGAAAATACCTGTGCTCTAAGTCAGCCAGTTTTCTTCCTTGAACTTCAAAGTGACTAGAGGCCACTTGCCATCAAGAATGAGGGTCCCTTCAGTCTCCCATTAATCAGGAATGAGCTGTTACGAAGGCTTATTAAATCTTGGCAGATTTCCCATAAAGCAGCCGTTGCGATCTCTGTAAATTGTGAATGAGGTCATGTCACTCTTCTCTTTCTCTTAGAACGAAACCCATATTTCTTACTTGAAATCCTTAGGTCTTTATCCTCTATAAAACTCTACTTCCTGCTTAGTCTCTTTCACACTTCTACCTCATAATATTCTACCACTCATCACTTTAATAGTTGGCTCCTTGGTTCCCACTAGAATGAGGGAGCTCCTCGAGGGCAGGGGCCATGCTTGCCTCATGCACCTGGCTTGTCGTGGAAACTCAATGCATTTTGATGAGTTACTTTATTAATAAAAGAGAAATGCCTGCGTGTCTGTTTTAGTCCCTTTCCTACTGCCAAGGCACAGGGCCTGATGCCCACAATTTAAAGGAGGAGAGGTTTATTTGGGCTCACAGTTTCAGAAGTTACAGCCCATAGCTGGCAGGCTCAAATGCAGACAGGACATGGTGGAAGGCCTGAGCCCAAGAAAGCTGCTTGCACCATGGCAGCCAGAAAGCAGAGAGCTAAGGGAGGAGCTGGGATGTGGGGGACATAGGCCCTTCCAGGTCCCCTTAGGGACCCGCCTCTTCCAACCAGACCTCATTTTCTTTTTTTTTTTTTTTTTTGGTGCTAGGGATCGAACTCAGAGCCTTGTGCTTGCTAGGCAAGCACTCTAACCACTGAGCTAAATCCCCAGCCCCTCAGACCCCATTTTCTAACAGCAGCTCTGAAGATTAATCCGCTGATGAGCACAGAGCCCTCGTCATTCAATTACCTTCTAAAAGTTCGGCTTCTGGACACATGAGCCTTTTGAGAGGCATTCTAGATCTAAACCTTAACAGCATCCTTCCTATTGTATAAACACTCACAGGAAGTGGGGCAACACGTTCTGTTTCAATGATTTCTATTCTGTCCACTGGGATGCCCCAACAATCACTCGCAGTCAGGCTCCTGGGACAGAGCATGACTATAATCCCTTTTATACTTTTGGAAACTAATGATCTTATTGAACTCATGTGCATCAAAGAGGCTTGCAAACCATGCAGAACTGTGGTTAGGCCTGACACAAGTTACTGTTGTTGCAATATTTTTGTTTTATGGAGTGATTTTTCATTCCTTCAGAGACACATGATCTCCCATCTGAACATGAAGCCATGATTCTTCTTTCTTTTCTCCACTACCCACTAAACATGGTGCCAAACATGAGTGGATTTTTTAATGTTACCAGATCTTAGGTCTTTTGGCATTGTTATTGGTTGTTCAGTGTGAGGCCAATAACTCGGAATTCTTTAAAACAGTTGTTTAAATCTGCGAATGTATTAAGCTATAATGATGATTTCATTAAGTCTAAGAACTTATCTTTTGGGGAAGAGTACAAGTAAAGCTCCTAGGAGATTAGCCTGAAAGATGTAATAAAAAGATGACACACAGAGCCACACATGGTGGTGCACGCTTGTGATCCCAGCACTTGGGAGACTAAGGCAGAAGGACCTCAAGTTCTAGGCCAGCTGCAGAATGAGTTCAAGGCCAGGCTGGACTACCTAGCAAGACCCCATCTCAAGAAATAAAAATTGAAAAATAAATAAATAAAGGCAATCTAGAGAAAATAACAGGCTGTAGCAGCAACCACTACAATCAGCATTCTTCTGTCTGTAGGGCAACTCGCATCCAATCCCCCCCCCCCGAGACAGACCTGGCACATGGGGAAGCTGGTAGGCCCCTAGACACCAACTTGTCCACACCTCCACCACATCCTGGGGCAGAAACTCGGGGCCAGGAGGGAACAGCGGGGTGTGAATAGAGAAATTGCTGGAAAAAGAATCTCTCTTGCCACTACCCCTGCCATGGTGGGATCCACTTGCCTGTGTCACGGCGTGGACTTCACAGAAGACTGGCGGGCTCTCGGAGATGCGTTCCCCCTTGTTTCTTTCAAGGGCTCCCCCTTGTTCCCCCTTGTTCTTTTCACTAAAGGAACAAGGAATGCGTTCCCCCTTGTTCCTTTTACTAAAAGCTCTAATGAGGTCTCGATCCAGCACATCAACAGGAATGCAAATCCTTCTTTTCCTGGGGATGCAAGGGCACGAGTGTGGAATAAACCTCTAAAATCTGTCCCTGAGAAGGGGAAAAACAATGGCAGGCTTGGAAACACATGCAGGTTCGCATCTCTGTTGCTGTCTTACTGATAAGCCAAGATGTTCAAGTTCGTTAACACCGTGAGGCCAAGGGCAAGGGGAGCTGATGGAGGATGCCCAGACATCATGCACCTGCAGAGGCGTAGCAGGGAGCTCCTCTTCATGCTCATGGGTGAAATACTTTCAGAAGGCTCCATGTGCCTTTTACTAAGAAGCTGTACATCATCAAAGGAGGCAGCAAAAGGCCACAGTCCTGTTGAGACTCGCCCTCCCTTCTCCGCACTGCCTAAGCAGGCTCATTTATTCCCATCTTATTCATTTTCCTTTGGCTGCTACCAAGAACCCCAAAATGTTCCGCTCCAAAGTTAATGCACATTTATAGCCTGGGAGTATTTTCCTTTCACTGAATTGGAAGAAGGAGAGGGGAGGGAGGAAGGAGGTAATTTAAGTTGCTCTATTGTTGGGAGTGAGGGGAGTAATTTTGCTTCCATCAGCAGTTTTCTGACTCCTACCATCACTCCTACCCCCCTTTATTTTATTTATCCCTTTACGGCCTATCTGATAATGCTATAACCATTTCCTGTTGTATACTGGCTGAGGAAGCGTTCTCCAGACCCAAGAGCAAATCAATAAAAGTAAGCCATAGCGATTCATAAAAATAAAATTGTCATCATTATTGTTCAATTATTGCTGTGTCTGTGGAAAGAATCTCAAGAACTGAAGGTTTCTTGGCTAATATTTATAATCTGCGTTGAATGGCGCTAATGAATGAGTGGGTGTGCATTAGACTGAAATGCGATGGTGTTTGATTTATACCGAGTCCAGGTCTGATTGCTAATGTTAAATCCATTAAAGTGTCTCTTAGATCTGCCTTAATGTACTCCCCTGCATATAATAGAGCTTAAACATACCCGTTTACTTAGCTTTTCATTATTGGTTGAATATTTGTCTTTATTACATTATCCCCATGATAAATTTGACTTATGATAGTTTAAAAAACAGCACTTCGCGAAAGCTAAGCTTTTAAAAAGCTACAAAAGTAACTCCATATTTCCAAGTCTTTCTACAGATAAAAGAGCAGACTATCCCCCAAGTAATTATTATTTTTAAAGTTCAAGCTGTTAAATCTGAGCATGTCCCAGATCACAAAATCCAGATGCTCTGAAAGAAAAAATATTTCATCCTGGAAGGAAAATAACAAAGACAGGAATGAAAACTGTCTGAGCTGCCACCTTTGCATGTCTCTGGGGTGGAAAGCTTTTTGTATTCCTCTAAAATGCTTCTCCCTGAAGGAATCCATAAGCACAAGTGCAAATACGAACAACAGGTTGAAAAGACTCAGGCGAACGATCTAAGCCCACTCTAAGGTCAACCATTTTGCAAGGATTCTATGAAGGAAGCGAGTACAAAATATACCCGCTGCCTGTGTCCCCCTCCTCTAATCTACAAGATTTTTCCATTCACAGCCCAGGCTGTCCCAGGCGACTGACGCCAAGTCAATTTGGGGTGTATTTCTGATGCTTCCCCCTGAGCGCTTCACTGGCTTTACTTGAAAGCTTGGCATCCAGCTAAGTCTGTGTTTGCTGATGTGTATCTGGATTAGGCTGAGGAGCAGATTTCCTGTTTATCTCTGACAGTGTGGCTGCCACCTCTAGCTTCAGTGGACCAGTTACCTAACAGGATACCCAAGATGGAGAAGGGAAACCAGCCCAGAAAATACTGAGGATCTAGATACAACAAAGCAAGATAAACAGATAGGAACAAAAATAGATCCTCCAATAAAGCAGATGACCACCAGTCATACAGTAATAGAGAAGTCGAGTTGACTGGATGTGGCTGTCCCCTGGAGGCTCAGGTGTGTTCAGAGGTGGCGCCTGTGGTAATTAGGTCACCAAGGGGCTTCCCTTGGAAGGGATTAGTGTATTTCTCCTGGGCCCCTGGTAAGTTCTCTCCAGAGGGCAGATATGAAAGAACAAGACTGGCCCCCCCACCTCCACAGCAGAGGCTCTTTCCTGCTTCCGTCTCACCACGTGATCGCTCCCTCTCCTCACACACTTAATCAATGATGCCACCCACCACAATGCTGCCTGTCATGAAGTGATGTAACCAAGAGGGAGTGTTATAGCAGTAGTAAGACACGTGCACAAAAATAGCAAAGTACCCTAGGCACGGTGGCACAGCATTCTGGGAGGCTGAGGCAGGAAGAATGCAAGTTCAAGTTCGGCCTGGGCAACTTAGTGCCTTGGTGAGGGTCTGTCCCAAAATAAACATTTTGCAAACTGGCTGGGGATATGGCCCAGTACAAAGGCACCCTGGGTTCAATCCCCAGTGCCCCCCACATAAACACATGTGCACACACACATACACACACATACAAAGGCAAAGTATAATATATTTTGAATCAAATTAGGCAGCATCAGATTTTTAAACTGAAACACATACACATGTACACACAAATAAAATCACCAAAATTCAAATATTTGTCACATATTTTTCATTGAACCTACTATGCTTAGCACCACCAGACACTAAATACTGATATATTTTGGGTTTATATAAACAAATTTAATCCTGGCTTATATGTACAGTCGATTCTATTTTTGATGGCTTTAGATTCCATGAAGATAATTTTACACAGCTTACTGTAAAACAAGCTCTAAAATTAAACTTTATCACACTACCAGGAATTTTTCTGTTAAAGGTCACTAGATTCATCTGTTCAGCTTTGGTCCACTAGGTGCTAAGTAATAATGGAAAAGAATAACTCCAGTCTCACAATATGTGTTGCCACGGACTTGCCACGTTATCTGGCAGTCGAAACCCAAAAAAGAAACACTTTTCCATCGTAAAAATTAGCTGTAGAATAAAAACAGGTCCTTCCTAGAATGAGAAAAATACAGCAAAAAGAATTTGAAAATAAAACCAATGTGCTGCCATCTGAAACAATGCTACTGATCATCTCTTTGCAGGACATAAATAGTAAGGGCACCGTAGCTCAGTAGCAGAGTGTGTGCTGAGCGTGCAGAAGGCCTGGGTTCAATCCCAGCACCAAACAGGAAAAAAAAAAATGAAGCAGAAGAAGAAAAAGAAGAAAAATGTTCAAGGTTCTCCGCATTAAAAGGGACCGATTCACTGTGATCTTTGTACCACCTCTCATTCCACTTCTCTTGTGTCTGTGGTAGTGCAGATCTCAAAGTTAACTGGCTTGGTCGATGATGCAACAAGTGTCCACACAAATATGGAACAGCCAGATATGATGGTGTATGCCTATAATCCCAGCACTCTGAGAGGCTGAGGCAAAGGATCACAAGTTCAAGCCCAGCCTGGGCAACTTAGCCAGACTCTAGCTCAAAATTTTAAAAATAAAAGAAAGGGCCTGGAGATGTTGCTCAGTGCAAAGGTCCTGGGTTTAATCCCCAGCACTACAAAAAAACAAAAGGAAGAGAAGAAGGGAAGGAGAGAGGGATGGAGGAAGGCAGTTCTGGACAATGTCAGGAAAACAAAGGATATGGTAGGTGAAGCCTAACATTACAAAGCACTTACTATTTGCAGAGGAAGACAATGAACATCCTACACTTAGTACCAAATTCAATCATCCTAACAGAGCGATAATCCTCATTTTACTGACAAGTAAAATGAAGCTCAAAGGGATTACTTAGTAAACACATAGTTACATAGTTCCTAGGCCACTGAGCAAGGATTTTAGACTTGCATAATTGTAACTGGGGTTGTTACAATATTTCTTAGCCAGGGGCTGGGGATTTAGCTCAGTGGTTAGAGTGCTTGCCTAGCAAGCATGAGGCCCTGAGTTCAATCCCCAGCACCAAAAAAAAAAAAATATTTCTTAGCCAATGTGCAGTAGATAGCAGTAATCAAGCAGCTTGGAAGGGAATCGTGATGTAAACAACCGACACCGGTTTAACTCAACCCTTAAATTCCCCCCTTCAAGACAGACTTCATCTGACACGAAGAGGGACTTGAATTCAGTGCTCCGACCCTTGCTCTACCTCCAAATTAGTTTCCTCAGCTAAACAGTGAGGCTTGTTTTCAATAATTAAAACATTTTAGGTAACAGCCATCAACACACTTAACAACCTCTTATTTGTTAGGAGGTGATCGTTTTCTTAATATAGTAGAACAAAAATAACAATAACAACAACAACGATGACAACAAATGTGCAGGCATTTATCTGCACTGCAGTACACAGGCTCCAATTCAGTTATCGCTGGCAAACAGACAAATCGGCATTCACTTTCCCTAATGCTAATGCAAAGTTAATCTACAAAGCACCAGAATAAATGAGTTGTTTTAAAATGTATGGGACTAGGCCTTGCAAAAATGAAATCCGAATCTGCCTCCAAACTATAACATCAAATGAAGACAAATATGCTGTTATTTTAAACTTATCTCGATTCAGTGTGATTCTGCAAGTATTATTTATACACTGAAAATAAATCAATATGGAAAGAAATGATAGTTTAGGACGGGGCTTTTCACAG
>PVJO010025641.1:0-22413 GCA_004026905.1 Hystrix cristata
AAAAAAAAAAAAAAAAAAAAAAAAAAAAAAAAAAAAAAAAAAAAAAAAAAAAAAAAAAACCAAAACCAAAAAAACACACAAAAAAATGGAGTTTACATTTTAGGGGGAAAATATAGAAATAATGTAGATTCAAGTGATTAACACTATGCAGAAAAAAGTATAGAAAATAGTAAATGAAGTAGAAAAAAACTAAAGACATTTTTTAAATTCATTGTCAGGATACTTCTCTCTGAGAAGATATCATTTGGTCTGAGACTTAAATGAAAAGAGGAAGCCAGGCATGCGAAGGTCAGAGGGCAGAGACTCCTAAGCAAAGGTACAGAACATGCAAGGTTTCAAGGGTGGAAATAAGATTATTGTTTTCAGAGAACTTAGAGTATATTGCCATAATTAGAGCAAAACGTCTGAGGGAAAAGTGGTGGATAAGAAGACTAGAGAGTAAGGCAGTGACTACGCACTGGAGACCCAAAAGATCCAATCAGGGCTGGGGGCCCAAAGTACTGTCCCATGTAAGCCCACGTATGCATTAACAGGCTGAAGAAATCTATACAGGAGCCAGAATATGATACTCACAGCGGAGATGAAGACCAGAGCTCCCCTGAAGCAAACAGCAGCCATCCCTGATGACGGCAAGTCCCCAAGCTCCTTCTTCAAGGAGAACAGCCGAGTTCCCTTCTGAGAACCAGGCGCAAAAGAGCGTCTCCTGGGAAACAGCTGGTGCCAATCTTCTGCTCCCGTTCTCCTTTATACTGCTTCGGCAACAATCCTCAGGTGGATATTCTACACCCAGAATCACACCAACTCAGCCCACCTGGGCGTTCCTGTTTGAGTTGATCACAATAAGTCCACCACGCCAACTATGGCAGAAGTTTTAAATTAGGGTGGGTTCTCAGGATTGATGTGTACTTTATTTAGACAATGAGTAAATGAGAGGACCCTGTGATTGCTTCCTCAGCTGTCAAAAGTTCTAATTCTTTTATTATTCATATTTCTAGCCTTGTTTCCTGTGCCACATCATAGTGAAATCGATGAAAAAAGGTAAATCATACCAAGAAAAAAATTTCAACAAATCCATCTCCAACTTAATTGATAAAGTCTTCAAATTAGTTACATTCAGCAGTTACACATTCTGAGTCCACTGTGTACAAGGCACAGTGCCAGAATTCTTTTTGTAGTGTTCTGAATACTTTTGCTTCCTTATTAACTTACCAGATTAAGCAAATATAGATCACTGGAACTGTGGAAAATGATCGGCTGCCAGAGCAACTTAATTCAGAAAGGTCATTTATTTGTTACTCTCTATGAAAATGTTCAGGTTACTTTGCATACCAAATAGCTCAAATTGGGATGACTTATTAGTTCCATAGCAACAGGGTCAAAATGTGAACATAATGCAAATTGAAGCTCAGCATCATCTTTATAAAGTCATATAGAGAGTCACTATATTTTATAAATTAGGTACTTATTTGAAGGTATAAGAATTTTTTTATGAAAAAATAAAATAAAAGCATGAAAATATTTAAATTTGCGTGAGAGCCATAATCACATTCTCATAACAATTTTAATATTTTTTGCACACTAAAACAAGCATTTTTATAATTAAAATAATAATGTTTATTTTAAGAGTATTCATATTTATCATGAATATTTATCCATAATCTGCCTGTCTCAAAATGGTAGCAGCTTGCCACATGTAGCTATTGAGATTGAAAATGCAGTTTTTCCAAATTGAACTTTGCTTTCGATATAAAACACAGACAATATTCCAAAGACTCAATGCAAATCAATGAGAAATCTCTCACTGAAATCTTTTAGTGTTGATTACAATTTAATATAGTAATATTCTTGATATGTTGGTAAATATATTACTAAAATTAATTCTACTTTTTTCTTTTTCTTTTTAAAATGTGACTAATAGGAAATGTCTATATTTTAAAATTATATTTTATTTAGAAAATTGATAAATTACATATTTCTCACATTACATTTATTTCCACAGCACTAGGCTATATAATATTAATGCTTTACTTTTAATAACTAAATAATATTCCTGTATGTTAATCTATGACAGCATGATTTGTTTTATCATTTCCTGTTTTTGTCATTCTGGCTGCTTCCATTAAATTCTTCCAATTCTTGATAATGCCATAATGGAATCATGTTTATAGCTTTTTATTCTTAATGAATTATGTAATGATAATAAAGTGTTACATATGTATGGAGATAAAAGTTGTACATGTGCTTATAGATGTCATGAATGTTATACACAATTATAATGCCTATAGCAATGTTAGAACCCCAGGTATAGATTAATGTATTAGGTCCATCATTCTACAATGAGTTACAATGTTTTAAAAAATTGCTTTGTTATAGTTATAAAGGAAATATTAAGGGTTACTTTAACTTATATTTGTAGCTTCTAAAGCTGAAAATTAGATCTTTGTATATATTAATGAATCTTCTGCAAAATTCTTTTCTTATCCTTCACCTGTTGGTTTGAATTTGCGTAAGCTTTTTTTTAAATCTTAAAAAAAATGTATTTATCTCAGTGAAAGAAGTAAAGATAGGGATTAGATTTGTCAAATAATGAATGCCCATTCTAGTTCAAGTACTGCAATAATAACTTTAAATATATACCTTCTGTTTATATGCACATTTCATAAATGTTATTAATTCCATTCAAATAACTAAAATAAGAAAGTTGTAAAAGTTGCTTAAGAATCACAGATCTATTGAGGAAAAATCTACATTTTACCACATAGCTTTGTCCTACTTAGTAGTTATTTTTATCTATTACATTTGTTATCCATATTTTCACCCCTTTTGCTTCCATATAAATATCTATTTTGCTATTTTAAAATGGCACATATGGTCAAACAGAAACTTTTCTCCTTACTTGTGTGTGCCAATATTTTCTGAAAATTATTGTTGTGATAAACATTTGCAGGGAAATTCTTGACAAATCAGGAAAATAAAGATTTAAAAGCTAAGGTTTAAAAAAACTAGATTTAAGAAAACACTGAAAGAAACGTGAAATGAAATTTACACAAAGATCTGGACAAAAGTGTATAACATGGACATCTTTAGAAATATACTGCATTTTTATTAAATGGTTCTGAATATATAAATAATTCAGGTGCTGAGGAATTGAGGCCAAGTTTCTACCTCCTTACTAAAATGCAGTATAAAAAAAGGAAAACAAATGCTGCCTCAGAATATTTCAGAAAGATTGAGACACATGGAAAATGTTACCCCTAATATCCATAGATAAGGAATTTTTTTGGAATCAAAGTAGATGAAGATAGTCCAAGAAGAGGATCTAACATTAACTAGAAAATATGAAAGGACTAAACATATTTTAAAATGCTGAAAATGTTGGTTTTACCTCAATATCTTTTCTGTTCCTAACTCTATGGTAGGTGTTTTGCATATATTTTCTCTGATTCTTATTTATTTATAATCCCATTTTTAAATGAATATTTTGTGCTTCAAAGAAAGATACAACTAGTTTCAGCTTGCACACAACTACCTGTAATTAAATACTTGCATCAGCTGACAAACCCAAGTTTATCTGACTGCAGGGTCACATTCTTTATCATTTTCTAGGTTTACGAGGAGTCCTTATTGTGATATTCGATGGATTAATTGCATTTAACTAAAATTTATTTTAAGAGGAGAAATCTAATTAATAATGCTCCTTATTGGTTGAAAATGTGAACAATTAGGAGTCAGTTAGAAGACTACAGTGGAGATCTGGCAAGAATCACTGAAAATACTGTGAAAGACATTTGTTAGAATGGAAAGAAAGTTACAAATCTACATAAGGGTTAGACCAATAATATCTGGAGATCCCTCACATTTATGCAATGAAGGAGAAAAAGAAAATGAAGAATGACCATAATTTTCTAGCTTGGAAAATTGATTGTTTATAATTTGCTATTAATAAGAGAAGAGAAATAAGAAAAAAAAACAGAGTAAAGAAGGCAAATTTCATCATTTGGTTTTGAATTTCTGGAGCCTAAGGAATATAAAAGTGGAAGCGTAGAGAAATCAGCCGAAAATATAGGTAAAGAACTAAAACAATGACTTGGGGTGAATGTATAGCTTTTAGTTATTAGTTTGGTGTCATCTGAAAGACAAGGGTTCCAGCTACTGAAAGAGAGAGGTTCAAGCACTCAAAATGTGAGCATAATAAAGAGATGACAGAAGAGAAGAATACAGAAGTACTGAGCAAATGGACAGTGGTGTGAAGAGGGTCTAGGAGACCAAAGTGCTGGAAGAGAAGAAGCCAAGGAAAGAAGGAACACCAAAAAGCCATTAATGAAAAGTGGGAAGAACTAAAGAAAGATCAAGCACCATAGAAAACATAAGCAGATTGATGATGAAGAAAAGCTATGGAATTTAATAATTATGGAATCGCCTATCTTACAGTATCATGCCTGGCTATTATGTGTCTCTTCTGTCTGACCAAGTGCTGGGTAGTTCAGGCAATGAGGCAGACGCTCATGCCCAGCATTGTGCACCTAGGATTTAGTGTTTGTGTTTGAATAAATCCTGGCTTGCCATGTACGTACAGTATGAGGCTGTGATCCTCATTCCTTCATCTGACCCAAAAGGTAGCTACCACCTTCCTTGAAGGTAGGTATGAAAATTTAACATGAAAGCAAATGAGAATGAGAACCGCGACTAAGGCTATCATTATAGAAATGTTTCCCTTTAATCTCTGGGAGAGAAATTCTGCATGTTCGTGTTTAAAATATAACAGGTTGTTAGTCACAGTTATTTTGAATAAACTAAGCAACTGAAAAAATACTGCCAAATCACTGGGTTTTTTTTTTTCCAATAAATCAAGGAAACGAGGCTGTATTCACAGTTTTCAAAAGTGTTCTTTGTTCTAGTGTCTTTAATGGTCCTATATGCCACCATGCACAGGATTAATTATTTTGTATTCTAAATCTTATGATTTTGTCCAAAATCAGTAGCTAATACTGCAAAAGTATTTGATAATGTTTTTGAAAACCTCGAATTTGAGAAGCTCTTAATATTTTTTCCTACAATAGAAAGTGCAAACACGTTTTTCTAGGAAACTTGTAAACACTTTCCTATAGATGAAGATGATTAAACTTTCATTTCTAGTATCTTATATACAACATCACTTATGAGAAATGATTTTATAGAAATATAAAGGATGTAGGATTGCCTTGTAGAAATAAAGGGGTTAAAATCATGGATTATATTTTCATCTTTGTTCCTAAGTAGCCTTAGTACTTCTGACAAGCCAACAATATTTCTTTCAAAGGTTATCTCGGGTTAAAATAATTGCTACACATTATTAAATATCATTTTCTAGGCATACTGATTTCAGTGTTTTAAGTCCTTTAGTCCTTCCCTGAAACATGAGAAACATTTTTGAGTGGGAAAAATGAGGTACATGGAAGATTTGTTTAATTTACACTGCAAGTAAATACTGACCCTTGATTAAAATGAAGAAGTTGTTTTTTTTTTTTTCTTTTTTTTTTTTAAACCAAGAAGTTTTGACGCCGGAGTTTATGCCTCGGACCCTAGTTGTCCTGGGATGACTGAATCTGTAGAATTCTGGAGACAGAAAAGCACCCAGAGAACCTGTGAACTGCCCTTCTCATTTCACACATGGCAGCAAGACACTGAGAGGTTCGGTGATATGGCCGATTAGATCACAGTTGGTGCTGGACCCACAGCACAGCTTCTATAATTATCTGATACCTTTTTATTACAGCGCCTTGATCTTTCCCGAGCATCAGCTCCTGATTTTATAATAGCAATTTAGAAGCTGCTAAATAGTATGGGTGCTAAATAGCTTGGAAAGACACAATTATTATTGTGCATTTTGACATACACAAGAAAGTACTATCCAATGGGTCTTATACACTTTCTGGTTCAAAATTATTCCACATACTGCAAATTGTGAAAGTTTTGCGGGAGACTCTGGGAGATGGGAATTAAAAGTATAATCTCAGAAGCCCCGAGAGTACTTAATAATAGGAAAAAAAATCTGGACAGGAAGCACCTTACACCAGGCTATGAATAGTGAACTTTAATAACTTCTTCACCCCTCAGCTGAACTTCTGAACTGCCCTTAATCTGTACTCTGTGACAGATGGTTTATATTAGAGCATACCAAAGTTTATGCAGGAATTTAAGGTGTGTCTGGGTGAATAATATCAACTCCTCCTTTTTTCTCAAAGTCATATAAATTTATCCATATTTTAAATTGAGAGATAGTTGTATGGAAAAAAATATTCCTCTGTTATATTTTAACCATACCAATGCTTAATTAAACAAATACAAGCCATATATGCAAACCATCTTAAACAATCAAAATGGGTCGAAAGTTGCAAAGTCTGCTTCTCTAGCTTGATTGAAAATACTAAAATATCCAGGGAAAACATGTTTTTAAGAAGGAAAATTAGTCAGATATGAAATAAACCTAGTCATTAGGCACTTACTATATTCTGGCAATATTCTGAGATCTTTGAAGTATCTTACATTTAATCCTCATACAAATGCTGTGATATTGACATGCTCATAAAAAATGAGACAGAAGAAAAAGGACTTGCTGAAGGATATATAGTTGAATTGCTGGAATCATTTTAGAAAAAGAGTCATAGTGGGAAAAATGTTCAGGTCTGCCTCATCCTTGCCAAGTTCAGAGTAAACTTATTCTTATCCAAAGGATTTAGACTGTTTTATTTCATAGTCAAAGCTATACCTACTAAGATGAGGGTGGAACAGTAATATAAGTATGTTGTCATTAGATACTCTATTCTTTTAATAAAAAACATATTCATCAAGAAGTTTACCTATTGATTTTTCTACTTATAGAAATATAAAGAAATCAAAATGTTGAAATAATCATTCTGATAAATTTGATAGTTAAGGTTTTCCTTATAAATTTATAATGTGTCATTTTGGATTTATATATCATTGTTTACAATAGCATGTTTTCATCTAAAAGAAACAGAATATCAGAACAATTAGTGGCTATATCATAGATATTCATTTTCCTACCATAACAAAAAGAATGAACATAGTCAACTGCTAGTGTTGATTTACAGATTGCAATGGCAAAACCATGATACCAGAGATTAATTTCACACTCAGGGTCACAAAATGGCTTCTTTATCTCAAGACATCTTGTCAATATTGAAGGTAAAAACTAAGAGGAAGATCCTCTTACATCTTGATATTTTATCAGGGAAGAGAAAAATTCCCCATAAATTCCTCAGCACTCATTTGTCAGAACTATGTAACAGAGTGACTGCTATCAGTAAATAATTGAGAAAAAATATTCATATTTGCCTGTTTATATAGTGGGGAAGACTAAATAGAAGAATGATAGGAAAGGCAGCATGCCAGACAACCTAGAGTGACACTCACGGAAGGGACACCACACTCGGGTGGTCTACACACACGTTCTGCATGTCTAGGCGTAATGGGCAGCTTCTGCTCGTGATAGATTCACCATGGTGAAGAAAAATACCCATGAAAAACACCACAGCCAGCTTCCTTTACAGTAATATTCACAATTTGAAAATTTCTAAACTTTAATTGAAAATTCCAGGTAACTAATTGTTGCCACAATAGAAACATTTATCTTGTAATTATTATAGAATTTTATGAAATTCCTTTCTCTATATTCAGGTACTATGATTCTCAGTGAATTCCAAAAAGTTTGGCAAATCTAAGTCTGGTATGGACTGTAACCAACCAGGATTTGATTTATACAATCACTCTATGAGTCCTAAGGGAACAAATTATTTGGTTAACGAAGCACATCATCAAAAATTCTAGAAAAACTATGATTTTTAATCACTATAGCATCCAAATATCGAGAAATAAATTCTCCTAAGGAAGAAAAAGTCCAAGTTCCTGGTCTGAAGATGCTAGTGGATGCCAGAGAGATGAAATAATTTGGAAAATTGAAGGGGGTAGTCGCAAAATTTGTGGTCTGATTCCTCCCTGAAGCCTATCAACAAGGAAACTGTGATCAATTTAAAGCACCAGTGAAATCAGGACCATACTCCTCTTCATTCTATTCCAAATCCAGGTTTTAAAGTTGCTGGCAGAGAGCAGTTAATGAGGATTTGATTGAATAAATAAACAAATGAATATTACTAGAAGCATTGTTGAATTGAAATTTAAAATATAGCCCAATAAGAAGGTTTTATGAATGAATACGCGGTGATTATCTTTTGACAGTCCTGAGGCATGCTCCGCAGAGGACAGTGAACACCCAGGTACAATATTGCCTGCCAGAAAGAGGCGCAGCTAAACTTAGAGCAGAGTCTTCCAGCCTAGTGGATTGGTTGCCGGACCTGCATTGTAGAGGGAGGGAAAGGTTTTGTAGTATAGTGTTTAAGAATACAGGGCTGGGGATTTAGCTCAGTGGTTAGAGTGCTTGCCTTGCCTGCACGAGGCACAGAGTTTGATTCCTAGTACCAAAAAAAAAAAAAAAAAAAAAGAGAAAACCCACCTTGTGTGTGCACCAATTCCCCCAGGATGGGCGAAAGTATTTACTGTGTATCTCACAACATATACTAATAAAGACCCTGGAGATGAGCATGAGGTTGAATGTAGGTTCTTAGCTGTGTGGTCTTGCCCAGCAGCCCCGGGATGGGCTCTACCCAGATCCTTCTTCAGGTAAAGACTCCTTGCCAGCTTTGAAAACAAAATTCTCAGAAAGCCCTTAAGGGATTCTGTAAGCTTCAGACCCTCCTCTCTCAAGACCTCCATAGTAAGCACATTTGCCTACTGCCTAAGCTGGGGTATAAGAGTTGAATCCTTTAGATTTTGGCCTGACCCAGGACCATTCTGAAAAGTCCACTTCAGCTCTGGAGCCCCCTGGGAGTGCTCTGCAGCTTGCTCTCTCAACCTCGCCTTCCTGTTCCTCCCACCTCAAGGACACTTCCTAATAAGCATCTCACTCCCTAAAATTTACCTCAGAATCTGCTTCCTGGTTACCCAAACCATAACGATCTTTCCCAAGGGACTATGAGGCATTCCCATTTGAAAAACAGAAACTAAAAATACTAATTTTAGATATTTGGATTAATAGTTGCTTAACAGGACTAAGCAAGAACTACTGCATTGATGTCATCTTCTCTTCTGTTTTGCTGTGCCTCTGCATGCCGGTCAGGTCTTGAAGTGGGACTCCGAGTGGCCCAATGGGATGCCCGGTGTTCGCTTCACTTGGGCCCGAGAAGAGATGCCACACACTGAATAAAAGCCAATTAGAGTCTATTTATTTAGCCGGCAGCTGAGAGTGTCTTCTGCCTAAATAGCTGCAGTGAAGAAGCAAACTTAGGGCAGGGTCTTTAAAGGCAAAAGCCACAGTTCCATCTCACAAAAGGAATTCTTTGAAGTTATTACAACAAGCAGGTATTTGCAACAGTTATAGATGTACTTTAACCATGTATCATGTTATCTCAGCTATGTTTGGCTAGTGGCATTTTCAGGCAGTTGTCTTACTTCTCAGGAATGTCTGTTGGGTCAATTTAGTTTATCCCATTGTTTATTTTTACGTTTTTTATAAGTGAGGGCTCAAAAGTTAGCCCTCCTTAGTATAGCACCTACTGGTTGTCATGACAACATAGAACCTGTCTGTAGTTGTCTGTGACTTCGTGAATTTATGGTGGGGTCTTGTCACATTCCTCCCTTTGATGCTCAGTGCGGTGTTATTAACTGGTAACAGCATAACTAGGACTCATCAGGCAGCGCTCCATAACAGTGGAGGAGTAACAGCTGTTCGATTGTCTTTTCTTATGTCAATGAATATATTAAGTTCTCTTATAGTGTTGCAGATAAGCAGAATTATACAGGTAGCAAGTAAAATACCATGACTAATGTAACTATCAGCCCTAAGACTGGGAGAAGCCACTTAAGACATGGAGAGAGACTAAACCAAGGGCTTGGACTGTTGCCTGTCTCTCCTATACTGGCAGTTACCAGTTACAACTCTATGGGTTTATTGTAAACCAGAAGGCACAAGGGGTGGGAGTCCGGGAGAGCACAGGATGCAGGGAGGAGAATTCCCTGGCAACAGACAGATAAGCAAGAATGAGTAATTCTTTTCTAATTAGGAGATGCCTGGGGTCTTTCAAAGTTTAGGACTGACTCAAAATGGAGCCAGATTTTAATGTGGCAGAAATCCAGTCATTTCTGTCTGAGCACATGTACATGAATAAATTATATAAATAAAAATGAGTCTAGTATCACGTAAATTGCTCAGTGTGACATTAATATCATGGTACAATGTCATAGGCATGTTTGTCTTGCCTTAATAATTTATAACAGATATTAGCACGTCTTTTGATTTAGCTTGGTATTTGTAACCAAGAATTTTGTCAAGATTACACTCTAATGATAGAAACTACCATTATTTTTTCAGAAATATTATTTTTTGTTAAAATTTTTCTCTTTTCTCCCTCCCTTTCTCCTTCTCTCCCTCCCTCTCTCTTTCTTTTTCTCCCCCTCCCCCCCTCCCTTCTCTCTCTCTCTCCTCTCTCTCCCCTAAAGGAAACTGAACCCAGGGAGCGCTGAGCTACAACTTTTTTTTTTTTAAATTTTGAGACAAGGCCTGGCTAGATTGCACAGGTTGGCCTAGAACATGGAATCCCCTTTCTCAGCCCTTGAGTAACTGGACTCTTCATCTAAGATTACATCTAAGGCCACCTTCTTCTTTTTCAAATATTCTACAAAATATTTTTACATATCAGACAGTGTATATATTATCATCCTGCCCCCACCTCTTAGTATTGTCACTAGGAACGAGAGGGCGTGGCTCATGAAATTTCTGGATTGCACTGTTACAAAAACCTCTTAATGAGTTTAATTGACTCCATTCTTATTTCTCTGCTATTTATTGTTGCCAAATTAATCTTCTGAAAACAATGAAATATTATTTTGCTTACTTCCTTGACAGCACGTCATTTGCCAAGTAGTCTGAATTCATTAGTCTGACACAGACCCTCTTGTATTGATTGACAGTATTTTTAAAATTTTACACAACTCCTAAAATGGGCTTTATACATCCACTCCAAACAGGGGTGTCATACAATGCTGCAATAGATGTTGTCTGTGGTAGCTTTTGAGCGCACTTTTTATGTCAGAAGATATTTTCTATTTTGAGATTCCAGCCACTAAGTCTCCACTCTGCCGGGACACAAGAAATGTAAATTCAGGTGTCTATCAGATACATTCAATTGAATCATGAGAAGACAAAGGTGAGGGGAAAAAAAGTAACTCGTTGAAATAAATTCAAGTGAGAGAGTTAAGGTTATTAGCATTCAAAAGTAAAAATATGAACTTTTTTCCACAAAACTCTTGATTCTGTATTCTAACCAAATAGTTTTACGTTATTATAACCTCTTCCTCTTTTTAATCTTTTCAATTTGGCTTACACATTCACAGTATATGAACATGCATTTTAAATTTCCTGTTACTTTCTATTAGCTAATCAAATGTACTCTTTAGGATTTAGTTCTTGCAAATCTTTTTTTTAATTTTTTAATTTTTTTTATTTTTATTTTTTTGGTGCTGGGGATCAAACTCAGGGCCTTGCGCTTGCCAGGCAAGCACTCTACCACTGAGCTAAATCCTCAATCCGTCTAGCAAATCTTACAAGACAACTTTTATCACCACTTCCAACTTTTTATTCCTAAAAATAATCTCTTTTTTTAATACTGCATCTTCTTCTTTTTTTTTTTTTTTTTAAGCCTTTGGTTTTTTGAGACAGAGTCTCACTATGTACTTCAGGGGCTGGGCTTGAATTCACTATGTAGTCCAGGCTGGTCTCAAACTCACAGAAATCCTTCCTCAGCCTCTCATGTGCTGGAATTACACACATGCACTCCCATGTCCGGAATGGTCTTCATTTTTTGTCTTCGTCAGTCATTGCCTCTTTGATTTTTTACTATACATTTTCTACTCACAAACCCTCAATTCCAGATAGTTTCTCAAGCTCAAAGAAATGATGTTACTTTTCTATATTTCTTCTCTTACTGACTTAATCCTCATTGATAATTATACACTGATGATGGTAAAATGTATTTTTCTGATTTTTCTTCAAAGTTTTTGCAATATAGCTCCAAAACATTTAAGATGAAAGTATTGAGGAATTCATCATATTTCTAAGTTTCCTACATCTTGAATAAAACTTTTCCATCCCAGCTTTCTTGTTTCTTTACTGTTAGTCTTCCTGTACCACCATCCTGAAGTGTCTGTCCTCAGACATTTCTGGATACAACAGTGGTAACCAAATCAAAACATAAATTTCATGAAAAAGCCACATCATTATTCTTCAAAGAACTAAATAAGAAGTTAATAGACAGTAAATATTTTCCTCAATTAGATAGATGGTATATTTTTGCTGTTTAAAATGGACACAATGTGTACATGTACAAAAACATTACATGATACACCATATATATATATAAAACTTTTGTTTTATATAAGTGAAAAAATATCTACAGTAAAAAAATTTCTCTTCAATCAGAATTTCAAGAAGCTCAGTATAGAACGTCAAGAATACTTCAGCCTCAGAAAGAGGAAGGGCAATAATTCTATCCAGAGTTAAACGGGAGAGAGAAAGCTTCCACGTCAATTTACAGACACCATATTTGTTTAAAAATAGCTTTTAATATTATGAAACGCAAGTAAAGTAAAGCTGCAAGCAAAAAGATGTATGGCTCCTTTATAAAATTTTTGGACATAGGTAAGCCGCATAGTCCTTATATTTCTACTTCTCTGACCTTCAGAGTGTAAAATTCATGATTTACTTTAAAACAGTTTTCACCGAGACCAAATAGATGAATTCAACAATAACTTTGTTCATTTTATGTTTGCAGTAACTTCTATAAAATACTTTGACGTTGAGTTTCTGCTATTGTGTAGGATAAACTGTATTATATAAAAATATCTACTTCCAGCTTGTGTTGCTGACACTCAAAATTTAACATGAGGGAAGACAGAGAAGATAAGGAATAAGAAAAAACCCTCTCTGTTGTTTGGAGATGACATCCAACCTATTGGGAGACATCTGAGAGTGGCTGGTGTTTAATGAGGAAGACAGAGGCTGGAGGACAGTCCCAGGAGCTTTGAGAGTCTCAGCAAGGAGCTGGTTTGGAAGGAAGACAGAAAAATTTAATAATACTGAAATAAGGATAAATTGCTACTGCCATCATAGAAGAAAATAATTATAGCATTAAACCTCAAATAATTATTCTTAGAATACACTTTGGAATGTATATAAAGCACTTTTCTTTAAGAAGAGACAGTTGACTCACAGTCATAAAGAGAAGCATAAATTATGTTCGTAGTCACCTTCTTACAACCAAGGCACCATAGAGGGTGACTCATTTCAGACAGATCTCCATCAGTGTGATCAGCACAAATAGACGGTGGCAGGTGAATGAATTACATTTCCAACGGCTATAATGCATGCTGTGTTGCAAGTATAGCTATTTCCGCAACAAGCAGAAGTATAATGTGCTCCAACAACCTGTGGCCAGGGTCTCACCCAGATTGAGAACGCATCAGAGAGAGTGGTGTGTGAAGTGAAATCCAAAGGAGGAGAAAGAATGAACTGAGTACAAAGGTAGGAAAGCAAATTAGCATGAACTCTCGACATAACTCAGTCTGCCCACTAACTCTAAGGCGGGAAGAACATGAGCCGTGCTAGAAATCTGAGGTCACTGAGAGGACAAATTGGTTCCCAGACATTAGTCCAGTTATAATTGGAAACCACTGCTAGAATATAAGCATAATAGAAATAATGGAGGCATATTTATAAATGCTTTTATTTTTAAAAATCTGGGTAAAATAGGAAGACATCATTAGGTAAGACAAGAAAAAGGAGAAAAGCCAAATATGAGGCCAGCTGGACCCTTATTCAGTTTCTGTAATAGCTCTTAAGTGTTTATTTTGGTAATTTTCCCCAATACCAAGCTTTTAAGAGTCAAAAGACAGGCACCAGCAGTAGGCTACCTGTCCACCAACTTAGACATTCAGATATTGCCTGTTTCTGGATTTCCCATCTACTTGCCCACTAAAACCTCATATCTTCAATTTTCTGACATTATAGGAATTCTTTGATCACTGCATTTATTCCTTCTCTTAGTCTTAGTATTTTAAATGCTATTTGCTAATTTATTTTACATTGCTTCATTTTTTTAAGTAAGGCCACTTTTCAGACACGTAGATTGAATCACTATAAAGTAGGACTAAAATAAACTGTAGATAAAGTCTTTGTAGAAGATAGACCAGATTGGTGCAGGTCAATAGGTTAGGAAGTTATTTAACACAAAACAAGAGTTGCAATTTTCTATATTTTGTAACATGGCGGCCAAAGCTAAAAGTGAAATAAGATCTGCTGCACGCCTCACACTACCAATGCAAACATATACATTATTTGGTAAAAGAGCTAATTTGTTCTCTTAAAAAGTGAGACTCGAAATGATATAGTGGTGCATCCTCACAACATCCTTGAAATAAATATAACACTGAGTTTCACATAATTGTTTCCTAAAGTATCTGGTAATACCTAAGTATGAGGAGGTACTGCAGAGTTATTACAAACACTTCTGTATGTCATCCAAGTATATGGTTTGACCCAGGAATCAGTCATAGTATATAAAAAAATCACATTAAAATAGAGAAAGAATACAAGATAGATATGCTTCCTTGGGAAGAAACTTTTATACAGTGACAAACTTAACCATATCCAATATTCACCCTCCGAGAATATAAAGTGCCTATAAAATGTAGGTTATACGTAAGGTGTGTCACAAAGGAGGAAAAAAACGAGAACCATGGCCGTTGAGATAAGAGTATCGGCCATGTCCTTCAAGTACCATCCTCTTTTCTCCCACCCCCGCTCCACCATGTGCATTCCTACTTCCGGCTGGATTTTTAATAAAGATTGGATGACTGTTAAAGGTCATATGATATACATGTGATGTGATTAACATCAGAGCAAAATTAGTGATGTGATTAACAATAGAGATAACAGATAGAGTTTTTGTAGATTTAATTTCGAGCAAATTACCAAATCTCCCTATAACCCAGTTTCCTTGTCATTGCTTATTTAAAAAGTAGGAAAAAAGTCTGTATTAGTGGCAGCGTTCTCCAGAGAAACCAAATCAATGGAACGTATGCATGTGCGTGTATGTGTATGTGATTGGCTTGCACAATCACAGAGGCCGGCAAGTTCCATGAGAGGCCATCTGCAAACTGGAAATCCAGAGAAGTCAGTGTTTTAGCTCAGTTAAAGAAGCATTCCTTCCTCCTCCCCGCCCCTTGTTTCCCTTCCCATTGAGATGATACTCTTAAGTGAAATAAATTGGACAAACGTTTAAATACCACATTGTTTCTCTGGTGTGAGAAACTGAAAGTATAAATAAGGACTAAAATGTATTATACTGGGAAAGGGAGCTTTTCATTCTTCCAGGAAGTTTTGCTCTGTGCTAGTTTATCCCACATTACTCTACCCATGGTGGAACAGGGTAACATACAGGATAACTCCTATGTATATACCTGTTACATGTTAATGTGACCAAAACTGCTACTCTCTTTCCATGGACACCATCACATGTGTTTAAGTATACATAGTTTGAAATCCAGGTATGTATTTAAATGTTCATGTGTATTAACATGCACATTTTTTAGCTTCTTGGATTAAATTGTATGGCTTTGGATATATGCATATCCTTTATACATATCCTGAAAGTGTATCAGGAAGCTAAAATTTAAATATTTTATTTCACTTATTGGCATAAAAGCCAGTTGTCTAAATTTTCTTTCAAATGATTTGAGACATTGTTTTGTCCACTAAATAAATGAAAGCTCAAAGACACTCTAAGAATAAATGATATCATTATTTTTCTTAATGGAAAACATTCATTTTCTTGTCAGCATTGTTATTAATACTCTACAGGGAAATACTTTTACATTCTAAGCATATGAAAAAATGGAGAGTTATATAAACCCTTTACAGAACTTGAAGAAATGAATCATTTAGCTTCTCAAAGGCCAGTTTTCAAGAAATTAATGTTTTACATTTGTACTATTTACATTCATAGCGAGCTTATGATTTACAAGAAATATAAAAATTCCTAAATGATATATTTTCTGATCAAGAGCTTAGTAACAAATGCTTAGAAGGTCACATTACTTCTAATTTGTCTGGTCCTAATGTATTTACTAAAACATTTTCTTAAATATATTAAATTTAAGAAAATCTTTTGGAATAAATATTTCAATATTTTAAAGTACTTAAATGTATTTGAAGATTTCAATTTTATTTATACCTCTAATACCAATGTGGATGATACATAGTAGCTATGTGATTAAAGCAGTAGTTATGTCATGGTAATAAGAGAGAATTTGTGGAGAGATTCAGAAGTTAGATTTCTTTAAAGACAAATTTTATATTAGAGACCCATTAATTTGCCAAATGAGGAATAGTTTAAGCAGTTGGCATTGAGATAAAAAAAGTTGTTGCCGGACTCTGTTACCTCCAATTTTCAGCCAAGTTGAGTAACTTGCACCTGCCTAAACCTCACAGGTTCAATAAATCTTTTGGTAAGCTGACTAAATAATGAGCAAACTTTTCTAAGAATCAGTTTCCTCATTTGCAAGGTACTCATGAAGCAGGTACAGATGAATGTACATACAATGATTGCTTTCAATTATTATTTGCATCATTATTATTACTACTGCTGCTTTGGTATTATTAGGACTACGGTTCACATTTCATACTTTATACCACTAACTATACCACTAACTATCCTAGTTGGTTGAGCAATATAAATACTTGCTTAATCAAAATATCTCCTCGTAACTGCCACAAGAATGCCATGATAGTACATTTTTAAAACAAAATAACAAAGATAAAATTACAACTCTTCTTTGAAAGTCAAAATACTTCATTTGTTCAAATTCTTATAGACTATTTTACCAGTGAAATTCTATTATTGCTTGTCTAATATAAAATTAAACAATGTCCATATCCCAGCATTTGCAAACAATTTTAATACATCATTGTTTTGGGATATGTGGTATTGGAAATTGAAGCCGGGACCTCACATATGTTAGGCATGCACCCTATCACTGAGCTACACTCCGCCCGCCATAACTCATTTTTAAATAATTACTTTAAATAACAAAAATGCATGAATAATCCTGGATAAATCCATTTTTAAAAATAACATTGACTTTAGAAAAAACAAAATTGAAATTGTAAAATTATTTTGGTTTTCTTTCTTTTAAGTTTTTTTGAGTCAGAGTCTCACTGTGTAGCCCAGGCTGGCCTTGAACTGGCAGCCGTCCTTCCGCCTCGAATTCCTGAGTGCTGGGATCGCAGGTGTGTGCCACCATGCCCAGCCCCAGAAATGATCATTTCTAATACCTTTAGTTATGGTATATGTGTGATTTTCTCCAGAATAACATTTTAAAATGAAACTAAATTTTAAGTAAATTTTACTTATAAAACTATAGCAATGGTCAAATGCAAAACAAAAAATTAAAAGTATGCTTAATCTATAGCATCACATGTAAAATAGGGATAATGCAAAGTTGTTAACCTAATTGTCACACATGTAAATAGAACCATCAATGTCATATGCCCCAAAGATGCAATGAAACAATGACAACCAGTGTTGAAATAAAAATGCATTGATTAAAAATCTATTTTATCTTTAATTTATGCCATAGAGCAGGGAATGACAAATGTAGTTTGGCAGCCGATTTTGTGAATACAATGTTGTTGGAGGAAAGTCACACTTTACACATGACTTAGGACCGCTTCTGTGCCACAGTGGCAAAGTAGTAATTATAGACATGACGTGGTCAGCAAAATTTGAAATACTAACTTTTCACAGAAAAAAAAAAAATAACTGTACTCCTGTCCAGATCAACACTATAATCAATCTACTATTACTGACAAGATGGTGTAAAACTTTACATTTATTTATTTATTTATCTATTTATTTTCAGTCCAGAGGATCGAGCCGGAAGTCTTGCATACACCAGGAAAATTCTCTATCACTGTAGTGGACTTATTGTGGTCAACTTGAACGCCCAGATGAACTGAGTCGGTGTGGTTCTGGGTGCAGAAGATCCACCTGAGGATTATTGCCAACACAACATGAAGGAGAATGGGAGCAGAAGATGGGGGCCAGGTGTTTCCCCAGAGAAGCTCTGCTGAGGCTGGTTCTACCGTAGGGAATTTGGCTGCTCTAGAGCTTGAGGAACTTGGGGCCTTGCTGTCCTCAGGGATGGCTGCTGCTGTTCTCTTCGAGGGAGCTCTGCTCTTCATCTGTGCTGTGAGCATTGTATCCTGGTTCCAGTATAGATCTCTTTATCCTTTTAATGCTATCACAGAAATACATGGGACATGGCTGTGGGCTCCCAGCCCTTGATTAGATCTTCCACATTTCTAGTGCATAGATGGATGTTCTTCACTCTTCCTGTATTTGGCTTGTGTGTGAATGTTGTAACTTGTAAATGTCCTATATTAAATCTGCTCTCTTGTAAACCATTGACCCCAGAGACCCTCTGACTAAGACAACCACTTTGCCACATCCCAAGCCCTCAAATCCTTCTTGGTTTCGAAGAATATTTGCAGAAAATTATATTATTACAGAATTTTTTCCAAAGCTTCATATTTCTATCAAGGAGGTAAAAATTTCCATCTCATAATATTCACTGATGCTTTAAAACGTCTAAACTGAAATTCTTTTTTTTAATACTACTTTAATGAAGTATGCCATTTAATTAATTTATCTGAATTACCAAAAGGGAATTCAAATTCTACAAATGTTATTCATAAAATGAATTTGGCACAGCCATGAACTTATTTTTAAAAAGTTTATTCTATATCACTACTTAGGTTTATGTGTTCTGCTTGTTTTAAAATTTTAAAAATACATATTATATTTTCTTGCATGTATGAAATTACCTGTGTTTCTAAATTTGTTTAAATGATGTGCACTGATTTGCACTTTTGATCAAATCAAAGAAATGCTATCAAAATAAGTGTATGATTTTTTAAAATCCTTTTGATAAATCTCAAACTGTTTCTCCAAGTTTCTAAATTAGCATTTTTTTCCTGGCAATCCATAAACTGTTTTCATTCCAGTGTCACTTTCTGCTTTGCTCTCTGTAAAGAGTATAATGTCTGATGATGTGGAGATTAACACACCTCAAGAGTCACTCAAGTAGTTATTATTCAATTTCAGTCTAACTTCGGCATAATTGCAGCACAATGTCGCTTCCATCCAGTTGCTTGATATTTTTGACATAAAGTAATCTCAAGGTAATCACTAACCTAAGAGCAACCTCTGCTGGCAAACAGAGGCTGAGCTGCGAACATTTTTACTGCAGTTTCACAATGTAACGTGGCCAGGCCGGATTAACAAGTACCTTTTGGTAAAGGTTTTAATATTTTGGTGTATGCAACTACAACATGGAAAACTATGCATTTTAATATGAAATGAAGGCAACTATGATAATTTTGAGGGTCCAAAAATATCAAAAAGTCGAGGTTAAATGCTCTTCAAGCAATTCTCAGTTTTTTGAACTTTAGAAAGTTCAATTAAATAGGAGCAAGAGTTCGGACTTCATAGAATTCTTCAGCATTCTGAAGCAGAGTAGCAGGTATCCAAATGTTTATTGTAAAATGCAAAGAACTATATAAAGAAGTTCTTTCTATATTTTAAAGATGGTTCCACTATAATGAGCATAATGGATATGATTACACTAATAAATTTACCTTTCCTAATCATAAATGAAAAGTCATATAGTTTTATTTGGGAAGCATATAAAAGAAACACTACCTAGATATAACTTTCAAAAAAATTACCTCTGTGCAGTACACATTCACTCTTTCAAGATTTATGTTACTAAAGCATATACAAAATTTGACTGTAAGAGATGATTTATATAGTAGTCATTAATTGATCAGTCCTTTGATCTAGGCATGATAGAGAAGATTTAATATGCAAGAGCCTACACACATGATAAAACTGGATAGATAAAAGTAACACATTTAAACAATAGTAAGCAACTGAAATTCACAAGCACTGTGCAGACTATTTAGCTTTGTAGCGTATATTTATGGGACTGCTGTACTTATTTTGGATAGAATTACCACTGTAGGCTTCCTAAAGACAAACAAGTATAAATTTAGGTCTTCCTCTTAGTCATTTTCTTCATTGCTGATACAAAATATCCAACATCCACAAGAGAAAGGAAGAGAGGTTTATTTTGGCTCATGAGAGGATTCAATCATTAGTCTGCTGGGCCCAAGGCAGGAAGAGCATGGTGGAAGAATGTAGCGGAGAAAAGCTGCTCACGTCATGGAAGCCAGGAAGGAGAAAAGAGAGGGAGCAGTTGCAGACAAGAATAAACCTTTCCAGGTCATGTGCTCAGTGACCAGGTCCAACCAGGCCCCACTCCTAACAGCAAGTCAGCTATAGCATCTTTTTGATCCAATCACCTTCCGAAAGCCCTACCTGTGAATACAAGATACTCTGGAAAGACATTTATATCTAAACAATAACAGTTTTATTTTGTTTACTGGTTTGTTTTGTGTATAGAGATTTGAACTCAAGGCCTTCACACTGAGTTTTCCCTCCATTCCTTTTAGAAGAAAAACAATTTTTGAGTAACTTGCTAAATTGTTGAGGCTAGGCTTGAACTTGTGATTCTCTTGCCTCAGACTGGCAGAGTACAGGGATTACAGGCATGTAACCCCACACCCAACTATTTTGTTTAGGTTTTCAATACAGAGTGCTTTATACAATAGAACTTTCTAAAATATGGCTCTTATTTTTACATTTATATTTTCCAAATGATTCCACCATTCATGTGTATCTAGTCTACTAATTCTTTGCACAGACCTTGATATTTCCCTCCTAACGATAATCATAGCAGACAGTAAGGCCTAGTTCAAAGGTTCTCAACAGGTGGTCAAGGATCTTGAAGATCTCAAGACATTTTCATAAGGTACATGAGGTTAAAATATTTTTATGATAAAGTATTGTTTGTCCTTTTCACTCTGATGACATTTTTATTAGAAACACAAAGACAACAGTAAGGCAAACTGCTGTGCCTGAGCATAAATAAAGGCAGTGGGCCTAAACTTTACAGTCATTCACTGTATTCTTCCTCACAACACAATGAACTTAATATTTGTGATGATCTGATTGTCTCTGTGGATTAAATGGGAAGACTTGTTTATTGCTAGGGAATCCTTTAAACACTTGATATTTGGGTCTGTATTTAAGAACCACATAAACCTAAGAAGCTGGTAGAGCATTTGCCTAGCAGGTGAGAGGCCCTGGCTTAGATTCCTAGCACCAAAAAGAAACAAACAGAAAACACCAGGGGCTGGGGATTTAGCACAGTGGTTAGAGTGCTTGTCTTGCAAGCACAAGACCCTGAGTTCGATCCCCAGCACCAAAGGAAAAAAAAAAAAAAAACCACTCATTTGTTACACTGTGAAATATTTGAGAGTATTGTTCTAATTTTCAGATAATTCTTATTGTTTTGTAGAAATGATGAGTTATTTATAATTCTTATTCTTCTCTAGCAATGATGAATTTTCTCCAAACAGTTAAAAATATTCAGTGTATCAGCTGGGGATTTAGCTCAGTGGTTACAGTGCTTGCCTTGCAAGCACAAGGTCCTGAGTTCGATCCCCGGCACAAAAAAAAAAAAAAAAATTCAGTGTATTTAAAATATTCATTTTTTCTCCTTCACATACTTTGTCAAGCCTTAACTCTGTGTAATCTAAATAACATCATACTCTTCCACTGGAACATTTAATTTTCCATCTTCAGTTCACAGATGCATCAGGGTATCATTTTGGACAATACATCAGCTCACTTACTGGATCAAAATAAAATTATTGTGCAGTAATTTAATCACATAGTTCTTCTCTTTTATGAGCTCTGAATATATCTCATTAACAGTTTCAAAATTATCACAGTAACTTATGGTGGCGTGCTCATTTATTCTCATTTATGAATAAAGTGCATTGACAGGCCTAATGAAATATTACAGGGAATTCCCAGCCTCTGATATGTATGTGTGTCATTATAAACTATCAAAGTGGGGATTCTTTGAAACCAAATACTTCAGTATAAAACTGGAATACGAGGTAACATCAGATTTTGCACTCAAAATGTCCTCATCAGTGTACAGCGTCCAGGTTATAATGTGGAGATGTTCTTGCTTCACACACACACAACAGGATCACAGTGATCTGTACAATCTGCCTGATGCTTCATGAGAATAAACAATCCTGTCATGTTAAAATTTTCCACCTTTGAAATATTAGTTTGTGATTTACTTCTGCTTGTTGGCATAGGCCAC
>PVJO010025642.1:8417-22494 GCA_004026905.1 Hystrix cristata
TTGTGGTTGTTCTGGCCATACTGTTCTGGCCTATATACACCTTGTACGTGCTGGGCGTGTATATAGGGCCTTGTGCATGCTGGGCGAGTGTCCTACTGTGAACTGTGTCCTCAGCCCCTGCACTGTGTTTTTCTTCTGAAGACTGGCCTTAGCCAGTGCATATTCAAGTAGAAAACATGGTCTCTCTGCTCCTGAATTATGGTTGCCGGGAAGGGGCTGACAGGGTCAGCTTGGGCCAAACATGCTCAGATGAGCATGGAAGGGCAGTCAGTTCTTACAATGCACAGGGGACGTGCTATGGCCCATGCCCCAGCCAGCCTGATGCAGGCCTTGTCGAGGAGGAGATGTGTTGAGTGACAAATTGTCTTCAGCAGAAGCTGGGCTGTGGCTTTAGTGAGCTGGGACTTTATCTTGCTACATATACCCAAAGGAGGCAACTGCAGGTTCAGCGGGACTGGGGTGGCTTTAAGGTCTGGAGCTGGATTCGGGAGCCAGGCCCAGAGTGTGCTGGGGGGCCTCTTATGAGTGCTGTAGGGAGTGAGCCTCACACTGGAGACCCCAAGTTCCCGTACGGCCAGAGCAAGGGTGAGGGGCAACCACTGAGGCCCTAACTGGGGAAGCCTGAGGCTGGGAGCTGGGTTATCTCAATAATATGTTTGATTTACGAACAGGAAAGTGAACTGGTCTAGATAAGTAGGTGATTTGGAAGAAGCCTTTGGCTAAATGTGTAGAAGGAGATGGGACAGGGTGGAGTGGGAGGCGACCCAGGTGCCTTGAAGTCTTGGAGGGCTCAGTGCTTGGAGTTTACAGAGCACTAAGTGGTAGGAGTGAGGCACCAGGACCCCGGCTCCTCCTTCGGGATTTTTTCACAGGCAAAATCTGAGTCTCAGGCCACCTCCGCTTCGGACCTGGGACCCCCTGCCTAGGGACTTCTGAGTGCCAAGTACTCTCGGACATGTCAGGCGGTAGCCGGAAACGGGTTTTTCCTCTTACAGCCACGCCAAGGTCTGTCCAAGCTCCCCTCCCTTGGGCCGGCAGGACCCGATGCGGGCCCGGAGAGTTAGGGAGACAGGTTCTGGTCCTGATCCTGTGTCACAGGAAGGGGAAGGCAAAGACAGCCCCGGCTTCAGTCCGCGGCTCAGCCCGCCGTCCGCCATACTCAGGCCTTCCTTTCCTGGGCCTCAATTTGCCTCCACCGCGACGGCCCGGACAAAGCTGAGGCAACAGGGTTGCTATGCGCTCTTTATTAAGCCAGGACGCGGGCGGGCGCTCAGGGACGCTGCTCGCCGGGGTCGCGCTCCACGTCCGCCTCGTTCCGGGTCGGCGGGCGACACGGCAGTCGCTGCGGGCCAGGCGCGGCCCTTGGCCCCGCCCCCCGGGCCGCGGCTCCGCCCCCGGCTCCGGCCCCGCCCTCCGTGCGGTGCCCTTCCTGCTGCCGCTGCGCGTCCAGCTGCAGAAGCAAGACCTGGACCTTCAGCTGGCAGCGACACGCGCGCTCGCGTCGGGCGGGGCCGTCACCGGCTCCTCGAAACATGGGCGATGCCAGGAGGCCCGCCCGGACGCGCATCGCGTCCTCATTCGGCCGCTGGGGCCGCACGCCTGGACCCGCCGCCGCCTCGGCCCGCTGCTGCCGCCTGTCCAGGGGGAGAAGCAGCACGATCTTGGCCTGGGGGTGGGGGGACAGGAGGGGAAGAGCGAGCTGGGGCCGAGCCAGGATCCAGGACCTCCCCGCCCTCCTCTCGGGGCCCCTCATCGTCCCCAAAACGCCGACCCCTGTGTTTTCGGGACTTCCTTTGGCTGCAGGAACCCCACTGTCCCATTAGGCCCCAGGAGAGTACAGCCTTCTCTGTGAGGTCAGGAAGCCTCCGCGCCATCCCCTTCTCTCAGGGCCCCGCCTCCCCTCTGGAAACCCTCTTCTACCTCCAGCTGACCTGTGATGGCATCCCTGGCTACCGGCCCAGCCTTGATGTGGGCCCTCCCTCCCCTGCCCCAGCTTGGTTGAGGGCCTCTCCCCATCTGAATACTGGGAAAGTAGCAGGTTTTGAGACTGCGGGCAGGAGAGAAGGTGAGGGAAATCTGTGTGCGTAGCCCCGCTGGTACCAAGGAGGGCTGCTTCCCTACGCCTGACCTCCACGCACAGTCCAGGCTGCGACTGGACTGCCCTCCCGCCTCCCTTCCTGGGCCCCCAGGTCTCCTGCACCTTCTGATTTCTGGAATCACTGCCCCCCCTTCTGGGCTTTTAGGACCCAGACCCTCATCCTCCATGTGTCCTCTACTGTCCCTAAAACTTCTGCCGAGACTCCCAACATCCCTAGCTGCCCTCCTGTCCAGGTCCCCCATCCCCTGTTTGTCCCTGCTGCACCCGCCCCGTACGCACATTCGGCTTCTGCTTGAGGTGGCTGAAGAACTGGTTCCCCTGGGCCTGGTCCATGTCCGGCAGCTTCTCCCTGCCGGCCTGCTTGGGCGCTTTGGTCCTCTTGTGAGAAATGTTGTTTCCCATGGTAAGACTGGTCGCCTCTGGGGCCACAGCCCATGCTACTTCTGCCCAGCCTTCTGGCCAGGGGCCTGGGTGGGCTGTCTTGGGGAATCTGCATTGTGATCTCATGGGCTGACCTCATGAGTTCCATGCTCCCCCTCCCAGAACCCCCAGGTGATTCTTGGCTCCTTTCACTCTGTGACTTCTTTTGGCCTCAGTTTCTCAGTTGTACAGCTGGGCTAATAATGGTAGTAAATGAAGCAGTTCCTATAAAGTACTTAGTGTGAGTAGAAAAGAATTTTTGTGACTTAGGTTTGAATTCTGGCCCTGCCACCAACTAGCTGTGTGACTTTGGGCAAACTAGTCAACCTCGCTTCAGTCTTCTCATCTGCAAATGGGGTCAGTTATGGTTCCTGTAAATTATTATGAGGCTTAATGAAATTCTTTTTCTTTTTTTTTTTTTTTTTTTGAGACAGGGTCTCACTGTATTCCAGGCTGGCCTTGAACTCACTAAGTGGCCCAGGCTGGCTTCAAATTCAAGGCGATCCTCCTGCCTCAGCCTCCTGAGTGCTGGGATTACAGGGGTGCATCACCACATCTAGTCTTTTAAGTGAAATTCTTGGAACAGTGCCTACCACTGGGTAGGTGCTTTGTTGGCCAGGTTCTTTGGTTGCAAGCAACAGAAACTGATTAGTCATCTTGGGCAGAAAATCTACTGGAAGGATTTCATGCATACAGAAATCACTGGTCTGAGAAGGCAGAACCCAATGTCCACTCCATCCATGTCTCTTAGCCCATAAACCTGGCTCAGGCGGTTGGGAGGGTCTTATGTGCTGGCTGAGCTGAAGCAGGTCATGGACATGAGCTGAAGCCCTTGATGGCCCAGGACTCCCATCCTGGGTTGCCTGTGTGTGGCTGGGGGTGTGGGATCTCAGGGTATCTGTGACTGAGGGGTGTACAAATGGGGAGATCCCTTAATAGTAGTATGTTTGACAATAAAAATGATGATAGTGCTGGGCATAATGATGCACGCCTGTGATCCCATCTGCTTGGGAGGCTGAAGCAGGAAAATCAGAAGTTTAAGCCCAGGCCAGGCCGTTTCATGAGACCCTGTTTCAAAATGAAAGGGCAGGGCACGTAGCCCAGTGGTAGAGAGAGTGCTTGCCTGGCTAGTATGTACGATCCCCTGGGCAAAATCCTCAGTGCCAAAAACAAAGAGAGGACAGTTCTGGTATGGAGAATTTTTGTGGGTATTAGTCAGTATTCTCTAGAGAAACAGATACAATGGTAGATATATGAATATTTGAGAGCTTACAATTTGGCTTCCTCGGGCTTCTTACAAGTCAGGCATGGAAGCGTGCAGAGGGTCCGTCTGCAAGCTGGAGATCCAGAGGGCCTAGCCGAAGGTCTGGAGGTCCGAAGGATTCAGGCGAAGGTCTGAAGGGTCCAGGCAAAGGTCTGGAGGCCTGAAGTATCCAGGTGAAGGTCTGGAGTTCCAAGGATCCAAGTGAAAGTCTGGAACTCCTCCAAAGGAAGTGAAACTGATCCAAAGAAACCGGCCAGCTTAGATCCCTCTTCATTTCCCCTTTATACCATCTAGAGAATGGGCCGCCCTAGGGTGGATCTTCTACACCATAGGGTGTAGAATTGCTAAATCAATTTAGTTAAGCTTCTCTTACAAGTTGACACAATCAATCAACCATCACAGTGTGCCAGGCACTAGGTGGAATCCTATGTAGGAATTAGCTGAAGGGCCTTCCAGCAGCTCAGGCTGAGGGGTATCATCATTCCTGCTTTGTAGATGAGGAAACAGGCCCGAGGAGGTGAAGGAAGTTGAGACAGGCAGCCCGGGGCCTGGCACGTGGTCAGCCTCCCTGGATCTCCGCCCACCTCGCAGGCAGGGTCCGTTCTGGTGTGTGACCTGATGGTCTTGTGTCTGTAGCTCCTAGCACAGGCACACAGCTGATGTTTGTTGCCTGGATGGATGGATGGGTGGATGCATATGTAGATTGTGAGTTTGGGGCCAGGTGATATGGATGGGGCCATATCACACCATCGTTTTGTACCATGTGTTCACATTGGCCCTTGAAGGCCCCGTAACCACCACCCCACCCAGCTGTGCCTGGGGGCTTCACTGTCTGTAGCAAAGCTGAAGGTGGTAGCTCCAACAGGAAAGAGAATTTGAGGTCCAAAAATATCCATCATGCCAGCTAGCAGATGCTCCCTGTGGGTTGGCCTCACCTCCAGGAAGAGAGCTGGGCCTTGCCAAGGAGGATCCAAGCTCTCCTTGCCCACCGAACCACAGAGTCCGCCTGCTGTGCCAGGTCTGCATCCCTGCCCTGCCCTTGTCCACTGTTGCTCTGATGGGCAAGAAGTACCGACCAGGGAGACGGCTCCCTGCTCTGAAATGCACTCAGGACTGGGAGATGCTGACCAGGGCCTCTGCCCCTAGGAATACGAGCAGGCCTCCAAAGTTGACCAGTTTGTGACACGCTTCCTGCTGCGGGAGACGGCCAGCCAGCTCCAGGCTCTGCAGAACTCTCTGGAGGGGGCATCGGACACCCTGGAGGCCCAGGCCCATGGCCCACCATATAGCAGGGCCTTGCCAGCCTGTGGGTTCAAAGTGTGAGTGCCATTGTCCCTGTATTTCAAATCCCCCCATCATCACATTCTGTAGTTCCAGCACCCCAGAGCCCACATCGAGCAGGGAGGCCATGAGCAGGTGAGAATGGGCGGCTGGTGCAGGGCTGGGTCTTAGAGTCCCAGGAAGGCTGTCTTGCCCCACCCAGGCCTGGTTCTGTCCTGGGACCCCAGTCCTTGGCTCTGTGGGTGGGGGGCAGTGGGCTGAGCCTCCACTTCCCCTAGGTCAGATGAAGAGAATGTGGACGTGCAGAGCAGGCCCCGAGGCAGCCGGCGGGCAGGACGCAGGGCCCTGAGGAGTGTCAGCCGGTCACCCACCTGGTCTCCTGGCTCTGCTGACACAGGTGTGCCTGCGGTGGGGTGGGAGGCCTGGCAGAGGAGGGTCCAAGGAAGGTGCGGCGTCCTCCGAAGCTTCCTAGTTGGTCCTGAGTCCTCCCAGCTTCAAGGGCCCTGGCTGACCCCCTTCTTGGGACCCACCCCAGGGCAGAGCTCAGAGGCTGAGATGCAGTGGCGGCTCCAGGTCAACCGTCTTCAGGAGCTCATAGACCAGCTTGAGTGCAAGGTGGGTGGCTGTGTGGCCAGTGGCCCTCGAGGAGGATCTCCCTGGCATCAGTCCATGGTGGGCACATGCTGGGACTACATTCTGTGTCCCTCACAGGCCCCCCGGCTGGAACCCCTACACGAAGAGGATCTCGCCAAGGGTCCCCGCTCGGTGAGCCGGGGTAGAGGTAGGCTGCTGGGTGTCAGGCCCTATGTGCTCAGCAAGGTGAGGGGCTTAGCGGCCAGCAGTGTACCTGCGCCCCCTTGCCAGCCCTGACAGGCAGCAGCTGGTTCTGGTCCTTGCTCTGTGACCCTGCAGAACTCCCACGTTGGCATATCTGAAACCTAGGTCTGGGGCAGTGGATGGAGGGTGGAAGGGATAGTGAAAAGTGGTGACATATTGCGAAGAGAGGGACAAAGGCTGGATTAAGGCAGTGACCTTGGAGGAAGGGGTCAGTGATGCTGAGGGGTTTATTGGTGGCAAGGGCTGACCCCAGGGTGGGCCAGCTGTCTGGAAGGGTGGGGCTGTCCCACTGCACCTGCCCCACCCCAGCTGACCGGCTACCCCTCTCACCAGCACATCCTCGTGGCCCAGCGGCAGGTGCAGGTGGCAGAAGCTGCCCTGCAGGACTTCCACCGAGCCCTGTGCTGCTACGTGGACTTCACGGGGGCCCAGAGCCATTGTCTGCAGTGAGTCCCTAGCTGCTGGTGGGATGGCTGAGGTGGGGCTGGGCGTTCTGGGAGGGCTGCCATGAGACCTTGGCTCGTGGGCAGCAGTGGTGGCAGCTCTGGCCTGGTCTGGCCATCTCTTTGGCCCCGCAGTGTGTCTGCCCATAAGATGCTGGACAACACCTCCTACACCCTATACGAGTTCTGGCAGGATGAAGCCTCCTGGAGAAGGTATGAGTGGGGTCCAACACCTGCTGTGAGTATGGGCCCTGGAGGTCAGGCCTGGTTCAAGTCCTGCTCTCCTGCTCGCTAGCAATGTGACCTCAGATGACTGACCTAACCTGCCGAAGCCCCAGTGACCTCTTTTTCATAATGGGGGTGAAAACAGCTACCACAGATGGTCTGAACGAGATGATGTATAAAAACTGAATACAAGCCAGCATGGTGGCGTGTGCCTGTAATCCCAGCACTCTGGGAGCTGAGGCAGGATTGAAGTTTGAGCCCAGCCTGGGCAACTTGGCAATTTAGCAAGTCTCAAAATAAAAAAATAAAATAAAAAGGGCTGGGACTGTAGCTCAGTGTGAAGGCCCTGGGTTAAGTCCCCACTATTGCAAAACAAAACAAAAGAAAGACAAAACAAAGCACTCTGAGTACAGTACCTGGTGTACAGGAGGGATCAAATGAATGTACACTAGTGTCACTTCGTGCCACACCCTATGCCAGATGCTTTGTGTGACATTTCACTTAATCCTTACAGTATCCCAGGGAAGTAGACTTTGTCACCATTTCACACAGGAGGAAACAGGCTCAGAGCCAGTATGGAGAAGACCTGGGACCTGAATCTAGGCAGCAGGACTGGGGTAGGGGTGGGGAGACCCAGGAGCAGTGGCCCTGATCTTGGAGCGGATGGCTGCAGCCTCCATCCGTCCTCCGCCCTCCCCAGGCACCAGCAGGCACCCTGCAGCAAGGCCTTCCAGCGCATCCTCATTGACCACCTGCGGGCCCCGGACACCCTCACCACCGTGTTCTTCCCAGGTGTGCTGCAGCCCTTGGGGTGGGGCGGGTGGCGGTGGTGGTGAGGCCCAATGGCTCCTGACCCCCAGCTTCTGACCCAGCCTCCTGGTGGATCATGAATAACAACTGAGCCTGACCTGCATACATCAAGGACCCTGAAGGCCCTGCCTGTCTCCTTCTGCACTGGTTGCCTCAGCACCGAGACCAAGGACCCTGCCTGCTCCTAGACCTGGGCCCGGTCGGCTGGGGCAGGGGGGCACTCAGCCCAGGGATCAGGAACTGGGCTGGTTATTTATTTATTTGTTTATTATCAGTGTATTTTATTGTTTGTAGCTTTGGCCTTTCAGGCGTCTGGTTTTCTACCTGGTTTGGGAGGCCTGGACTTGGTTCCCTCTGTCCCTGCCTTGCTGTGTGACTAAGCAGGTCCCTTCCCTGTCTGGTTGGCTAGTAGTGTCCTGCTTTCTTCCTGCTGTCTTGGGCCCAGGTTTCTGCTTTTCCTAACCAGTGGCGGAACCAGGGCCGATGCTCAGGGACTCCCAACCCCTTGAACCTTGTCCCTGAGACTGGGTCGGATCAGTCTGCAGTTTGGGGTAAGGACCTGAGTAGTCCCATCATCCTTCTGGGCCCGCTCCAGACTCTTCCAGCACCCATTCTTCACCAGAGACCTCTGGAGGATCCTGAGTTGGTTTGCATGTCATTTGCATATCATTTGCATGCCTACACCCCACCCATTCTCAGGGCACTATGGGGAGCCCCAAGGTAACCTTGCCAAACAGCAATAATTTGGGCCTAGAATCACCTGCTGCCCCCAGAGACCTCTGAACCCTAACCTAGGACCCCAGCACAGAGGCAATAAAGGCAGTGGTCACCTCTGGCGTCTTTCCTCTCTCTCCCTCGGTTGTGGCCAAGCGGAAGGGCCCCATGTCTCCCTGCCCAGAATCTCAGCGCTGAAAGTCTGTCTCTAAAATCAACTGATTCCCATCTCCAGCTCCCACCCTGCAGCAAGTGGCCCCTTCATTGTGTTCCCGCACCCCTGTAGACCCCTGGTTATGGGGTCTTTCTTGGGAAGGGGGATGACACGGTCTGAAATCTGCTGGGGATTCTAGCCTCAGCCCACACAGAGCCTTCTCAGGGTCCCAAAGAGCTCAGATGAATTCCTGTCAGAAGACCTGCCCTCAGACAGCGCCTCCCCTGCCAGGATGGGCTTGTCACCACCACTGCCACCTGAAAGACAGCAGATCCAGGAAAATAATGCCATCACTCTTCCTAGCAATGGGGGCCCTCCTGGAGTAAGGGACTAGTAGGTGGCCAACAGAGACTCCTAACATGGTTCTCTGAAAAGGGAAGACACATGCCCCCTTGAGAGCACAGGGCAGCATCTGGCCTGGTCTGAGGGCTGGTGTTGGGAGTCTCCAGCTGAGGCTGGGTTGAGGGGTGTGAGCCAGAACGCAGCAGGGAGACAGGGCCATGAGAAGAGGCTTCATCCTGAGAAGCCACAGCAGGCTTCAAGCCAGGGCTACTGGCCAGTGCCATTTCCACAGTGTTCCTGATTCCCTGGGGCCAACTCCTTGCTGGGGACTGGGGCCTGGCCAGGAAGGCACCAGCGCTGGAGAGGGTGCAGGCCTGGCCTCTGGGCAGGGGCTCCACCGTCCATAGTTCCCCTGCCGTGACCCCTGCAGGATGCAGTTCTCTGCTTAGCCTGGCTGCCCAGGCCAAAGACCCTGAGTGGGGGGCCCCAGTGGCTCCTTAGCCAGTGCCATGCCAGGCTGCCCCCTTTGCTGCCCAGACCCCTGGAAGCTCCCAGAACGTGCTGCCAGCATCTGCCACATGGCCCCTGGGGCTGGCTTGGGGAGATTTGGACTCCAGACTCCTGGTTTGTTGCCTCCGTTACAGAAGAGGCCCATCCAGGGGGAAATAATCCTGTGTTCTGTTCTGTATTATAGTTCCATGAAGCAGAGACAAAAACAAAACAAAAAACCTCAAACTAAAAAACTAGGGCTAGGGTATACTCAGTGGTACGGTACATGCTTAGCATGCAGGAGGCCCTGAGTTCCATCCCAGCCCCACAAGACGAAATGGACTTCCTGCTGCCATCTGTAAACAAAGATTCGGAAGCCCCCAGCACCTGCTGTACAGGGGCCTCCTTAATTAGGTGCCCAGGTACCTCATTTTGCAGCATTAACACTCATGGCTTTTTTTGGGGGGGGTGCTGGGGATCAAACTTGGGGCCTTGTGCTCGCTAGGCAAGCGCTCTACCTCTTGAGCTAAATCCCCAACCCCACTTATGGCTTTCTGAGACAGGGTCTCACTATGTAGCCCAGGCTGGCCTCGAACTCACACTGATCTCCCTGCCTCAGTCTTCCCAGTGCTCGGATTACAGGTTGCAACAGTACTGGTTAACACTGTATTTTAATAAGCTGGTGTCTCCTCCCTCCCTTGCTAAAGCTCGGGCTTCTAGCACAGATTCTATAAGCGGAGGAGTGTCTGGTCTGCAGGGTCGAGGAGGCCTCAAGGTGATCATTTGGTTTCATCCAGGAACTCTGAGCAGACTGCAGAGGCGAGTGAGCAGGAAGAGTGCTGCTCACAGAGGGGAGAAAGGAACCTGGGAGGGAAGGAGGGCTGAACAGGGGAGCTGCACTGGTGCTCATGGGGGCTGGGGAGGGTGGACGCAACGGGAAGCTGGATTTGTAGCCACAGGAGGACTTGTGTCTGAGCTGGCTCGGGCAGCAGGGATGCAGACGGGGTCTTTGTAATGAGTCTCCTCAGCCTCCTACTCAGCCTCCGACTGCCACCCCTTGCACGCACACACCCCCTCAGGAAGATCGAGCAGCTTCACTAAGCCCCCATTTTCACTCTGCCCACCAAGGGCCATGTCCAGTAAAGCAGCAGCCAGGGAGGGGGGCTCTCAAAACATTGCCATGGTGACCACATCTCAGCCACCTTCACTGTCTTCAGCATCAAGTTTGGCTTTTGCTGTCCCAGGGACGGAACCCAGGGCCTTGTGCATGCTGGGCAAGTGATCTCCAACTGAGCTATAACCTCAGCACTCAAGTTTGATTTCTTGTCCTGGCATTCAAGGCCTTAGTGCACCTACTCTCTCAATTTGTGCAGCCTCCTCTCACTCGCTCTTGGGTTGGGCCATCTGCAACCTCAGTCACCACCTTCCAGGCCTCACCTCTGTCCACTACAGAAAGGCTTTTTAGTCTTTCAGTAGCAGGCAAAGCCACAAGCTTCAGGTCACCTTTCCCAGTCTTCCCTCAGTGCCCTGCTCTGGGTGGCTCTTCAGCACCTTCCAGCAGCCTCTGGGCACCCGCTTTGTGGCAGGTGCTGGGATGATGAAACATCCCGGCCGATGTCAGCAGTCAGGTCCGCGTAGGTGGAGTCCTGAAGCTGGAGCTGCACTCCCCCTTCACTTCCTCCCTGCACCTGCCTCCCTACCCTCCTCACACCTGTGCCCATGACTCACCTGCACACGTCCAAACCTGTCCTGGGGATTGGCCTGGTGCTAGGTCAGGTGCTGCAGAGACACGGCAGCCTACATGGTGGCCATTGCCCTGCCGCTGAGAGACAGCTGCACGCCAAGTCCCCTTGATGGCCTCTGATAGGCTGAAATGAAGGGCTCCATGCAGGGTGCTGGGGACGAAGATAAACCTTCAAGGAGAAACACTGGCTGGGAAAGGAACAGGCATGAGGGCAACCTTAGTTATACAGGCTTCCTGGGTGCTGGACCCCAGGCAAGGGGCAACGAGTATGCAGTCACATTTCACCTTCACCACAGCCCAGTGGCACAGGCATCACCAGCGGCCCGAGCTACAGAAGTGCAGAGAGTAAGTGCATTGCCTGGTCACACAGCAGGGACCTCCCTCTCGGCACCAGCAGGTACTCGCCGCCAAGAGTGAAAAACGCTGAGTGGATCCTCTCTGGTGCTGGAAAACGCAGGGACCACTATGTCGAAAGAAGCGAGTGAGACCAAGCCCTGGAGAGAGGGAGGGATTGGAGAGAAACGCAATCCTGATCATTTCTGTAAGAGGCACCCTGAGAATATTACCTGAACTCGTGGGACAGAAAGACGGCCTCAGAAAACGTTGGTGCACAAAGGTAGCTGGACAGTCAGTCATCCTGGATAAGAATTCGGCCCGTAGATGGAAACGTCAGAGGCAGCAAGTCCATTTCTGTCCACCAGAGGGCACCCGGCGCTAGGCAAAGAATCTAGGCCTGACGGGCTGCGGGGCGGGGTCGGGGGCGGGGACACGTTCAACCCACCACCCTGACATACCAGCAGTAAGAAACAAGCACATACGGGCAAAGTGAGTTCAGATCGCTGCATCTGCTCATCCTGAGCTGCTTTCCCAGGCCAATTATTTCCCTAAACTTATATGGGGAAACTCAAATCCATTAGGCTCCTTGATGCCATCCTTGGTAAAATAGGCAAGGGCTTTCCCCTTGCTACTTCCCTTCGAAGACAACTCTAAATGACCATTTCTTTTTTTTTTTTTTTTTTTTTTGAAAAATTGATCATTTCTATCTCTTTATGACAAAGTCATTTGATGTGTCACTAACCTCTTCAGATTCATCTAGTTTGTCTTTAATAATGTATGACTGTCATTTCCTACATTCTTCTCTGAGAATTTGGTGGCTATGTAGTACAGGCTGGCCTTGCACTTGATGGTAACTCCACTCGACCTGGAATTTGGGATCCTCCTGCACATCTGCCTGAGTGCTAGGATTACAGGTGCGTGCCACCAAAACTGGCTCAAAATTCTATTTTCAAATTTACTTGTCACTTCCATAGTGTCTTTTTGCTCATTTTTTTTTGACAGCACCTCCTTCAGAAGTTTCCAATGATTATATTCTCCAACTGATAACTCCAATATCCGAAGTCCTGGTGTATAAATAATTACTGCTCCTGCTGACTCTTGCTCATGGTGGCTCAGTTCCTTGATCAGTAGTTTTTCTGGCCAGCTTATAAGAGGGTGGAAATGTACTGGTACATGGACTTGCGAAGGTCTATAATTTTCTTCTGAAGGGTTACATTTTTGTTTCAGCCAGACACCAGGAGGTATGAGCCTACGATCATTTTACTAATTTCTCAGCCCTGGAGTTCCCTGACCTCTGACCTACTGAGAGCCTGAAGCCCAGGCCCAGGAGAGAGCAGACCTCAGATCAATCTCTGGTGAGGCTCTTCTCGCTGCAGACATGTCTCCAGCTGGCTCCCATTGCCGACGGGCAGGTTGTCCCCACTGCTTCAGTGAGCAAGGAGCTGGGCTCAGAGCTGGTCCACACCTCCTAGCCCCTTGCAGTCCATCTCTCAGACTCCAAGTCCTTGATGTATTTCTTTTTCCTCCAAGCAGCAGAGGTTTCTCCTTTTGTATCCAACTATCTCTGTGGTCTGAGCTTATTCTTATTTCTGGCCCTTGAGGATTAATGTATTTTCTTACCTGTGATCTCAGCAATGTGGTTAAAAAGTACATTCACTGTAATTTATCTGGCATTTGGGTGTTTTGTGGTAATAAAATAATTCAGTCTGCCATTTTCATGGCAAATTGCCTTTATACCAGCACAGAGCTCTTGTGCCAAGGCAACAGTTCAATGCTGGGCTCCCGTCATCGCTCTTGGTGAGGTGGGATGTGGCTGGACACTAAGTCTCTACACTGTCCCCAGGGAACAAGGCCACCAGCCAGCTCTTCTCCCCACTCCACACCTAGAAGTCAACCCACAGTTTGCGTTCTGGGAGGCCTGGGAAGCTGGTGATGCCAATAAGCCCCTCGGGCAGGGCCGCTCTGGAAAGGCGGGTGGAGGGCAGAGGGCAGAGAAAGGTGTGAGGCTAGGACCAGGGCTTGGGAAGTGAAGCCCAGATCACTGGCTAGTTAAGCAGACTGACAGCCAGGACTACACAGCATGCCATCTTGTCCGCATCAATCTCAGGGCCACTGGAAGTATCTGCCTACAGGTTGCTAGAGGTGCTGCAAAATGCCGGTTTCCAGTGGAAGTAAACACTTTCAAGAATGCAAAAAAATGCTCACTAGGAGAAATTCCACTTGGGGGCAGGACGCGTGGTGGCCCACGCCTGTAATCCCAGCACTTGGGAGGCAGAGGCAGGACTTCCTTGAGTTCAAGGCCAGCCTGGGCTACAAAGTAAGACTGTTCAAAGAAATTCCACTTGGGAAAATTATCCTAAGGAAGTAAGGCACTTAGATGTTCACTTCAGTAAGTCACACAGGAAAAGTGAAAGTAGTCTAGTTGTCTCCAATAGAAGGGGGAAGTGTGAAGAAAATTATGGTCTCCAATTATGCAACTAGGGGCTGGGGTTTGCTCAGTGGTTAGAGTGCTTGCCTACCAAGCTCAAGGCCCTGAGTTCGATCTCCAGCACCAAAGGAAAAAACAATTAAAAAAAAATTATGCAACCATTTAGCAAATGAATGTAAAGGCAACAGTGAAATTACTTACACTTTAACATCAGTGCAAAAAGGACATAAACAAATACTAATAAGCCGAAGTATGTTAAAATATATTAAAATTTCATAAGGAATCTGGGCAGGATGATCACTGAGAGTTTGAGGCCAGCCTGCACTACAAAGTGAGACCATCTCAAAAAACCAAAACCAAAACCAAAACCAAAACAAGCCACAAAAACAGATCACTTGAAGCCAGATATTGTAGTGCATGCCTGTAATCCCAGAGATGCAGAAGGATGAGAAGGAGGAGGAAGAAGGAAGGAGGAAGAAGGAATAAGAAGAG
>PVJO010025643.1:0-22424 GCA_004026905.1 Hystrix cristata
AGAGATAGCTGGATCTAGAGTGTGTGATTACTAAATTGATCCATTGATCGGTTTGGCATTGTTCTGCTGGGATCAAGGATGTGAGCCTGAGATTGGGGGGGTGGGAGTGTGGGCTGCCCTGGGGGCAGGTAGCCTAGATAATAGATACAGGAAGAAGCTTAACTAGCTGCTTGTTTGCATTGCTTATTTGCATACATTCTTTGCATTTTTCCTCACTTTACTTTGGGGCCGGCCGGCTGCCGGTCTGCCACGCCAGCTGCCCTGCCTCGGACCAGCGGACTAATGACTGAAACCTCTGCAGACTGTGAACTAATAAACCTTTCTTCCCCTAACTTTGGGTGTTGAGTATTCTGTCCCAACAACGAGAGAAAAGTAACTAAAACAGGGAGCAATGTATTATCAAGTAAGTCTCACATAAAAGGCAGAGAGTTTAAAGCAATATCAGAAAAATCTTAGTCCATCCTAGCTGGTTTTATAGGACTGACTGGACATACATAAAAGCAGGGAGCTATAAGAGGCTAACAGGAGATGAGCTAGAGGAACAGGCAGAAGCAGAGGTGGTGACAAAGAATTCCGGCTCTAGAGCCATGCTGGATGGGCTCACTTTCTGGCTCTGCCCACACACCAGCTGTGTAACTCTGGACAAGTAACTTAAGATACTAGTCTTTTATTTATTGACTAGAATAAAAATTAGAATTCCCCTATGTAGTTACTATGATTAAATATGTTATGTGGAAATCTCTGAACCCATCCTGTGGTTACTTCTCCATTTCAGAAGGGTAAGTGGAGTAGACATGCTCAGCAGCTGGCCGAATCCCCACAATAGTTCTCTGATTTGTGGCCTGAGTAGAAGCCACTGGAACTGCCTTTACCTGGGAAAAGCATAAGCTGGAAGAATACTTCATTCCTGGGGGGACTGCAGATTACTGCCACCATGGAGGACCTGAAGAATACAGAGGTGGTGTTTTCACATCTCCACTCAGTCTGCCTGGTCTATGCAGAAGACAGACTGATCTCAGAGAATGGCAGGATTATTGAGAGCTTAACTAGGTAATGACTCCAACTGCAGTTGTTGCACCCCTGGTAGTGTCATCACTTGGGTCAAGGAACACATCCTTGCTACCTGTTGTGCAGCTGTAGAGCTGAAAAATGGCTTCATTTTATACATGAAGTTGAATCTGCCTGTTTTCTTAAGGTTTGAGAAAAATTCAGGAAAAAAGAAACATGCATTATATCTCTAAACTGCTTCTCTTCCCTAAAAATGGTTATCTGAAAAGTTACTGAAGAACAACAGTAGGGAGTAACTCAAAAATTCCAACCCTCAAGGATCATCACCCATCTAATGATACAGTAGCACATTAGTGAAATGCTGGGAAAACATGAAAGGCCACTGAGCCTCTGAATTTAATCTTGCCACAACAGAGCTCCACTGAAAAATCAATTTTGCAGATGAAACTCATCCCTAATTGGCATGTTAGTTGTCAGAGAGATGCACACAGCACAATGCAGAGGAAAGAGACAAATACTTTGTTTTGACTATGACACGGCTGTCTCAAGGATTATCCCACACTGGGTGCTGAAGGACTTGAAAAGTCACTTTTAGTTCTGACCATATAACAAGAAACATAAAAGTCTGTATACACCTCCAGTGGTACAAAGTCCGTGGTAGGTTTGCTTCGCACTCTATTGGATTAAAGGTCTAAAGCCGCCATCTTGCTTCTTTTGACCTGGTTTGTTTCTTTTTTTCCATGTGAAAAAGGGATGAAATCAAAGACTTAAGTAAATCTTACATACAATATTATAAAGTTTATGTTACTTGTTTCCTACTTTATCAACAAAGAATGAAGTACAACTGAAAACTATAGTGTGTGTTCAAAAACATCAAATTAATAGATACATGACCATGAATCCCTTTCAGAACACTCCTTATTGCAATCACACTTATCCCATTGATGTTGTCACTTTCTGAAGCATTTCTCAAATTGCTTTTTCATGAGTTTCTTAGTTGTGCTCTTGTGATTACCCTTGATGTCCTGAATGAATCAAACTGTTTATATTTCTTGGTCATTTTGACTTTGAGGAAGACCCAGAAGTTTATAGTGCATTATCTGATAAATAAGGTGGATGAGGACAAACCATATTGTTTTTACAAGCCTGCATTTATATTATATGACATTCTCCAGAACTGCTTCAGAAAGTGGCAACAGTGATGGGAAAAGTGTGTTTCTAGTGGGCAGGACTATTTTGAGGTAGCTTAATGGTGATGCATCTTTTAGTGTAATTTCTTAAAACTTTAAACACTCAGTGTACATTTTGTTTACCTCTAGTCGCCAATTTAGGCAAAGTTCTCAGTCTGGCTGAAATCAGCTTGCTCTGCTACAAGTGCATCAATGAATTACTCTGCATTTTGAATGTGGAACCTAGAATGTTTGTTTTTTAGGCTTTTCTTTGTGTAGTGTATATGATATTATTCCAATGATATGTTAAAGTATGTTTCTTTATTTCTGACTTAGTTGAATTACTATATCATTTCCATGGCCTCAATTCATAATAACAAAACATAATAAAATAATTAAGATATGTAATTATACAATTATATGGCAGACAGCCCACCTCTGGCCATTCTGCCTATTCATGTTTCATTGAATGCACCAAACATCTAAGCAGTTATATTCAAGCCATTCAGCCAAGGAAAACAAACATCTCCTAAGCAATGGTCTGTCCACATTACTGAAAATAAAAAAACATAAACCAGGTCCCACACATTCCTCAAAGGTACAAGTAACTGAAAAACATTACATAAAATGCTGTGACAGAAATAGAAAATAACAAGGGCACAGTAGAAGCAGTGGTGGGTTATTCATTTTAGTATGAAATTTATAATTAAGCAATTTCTTTTGTTTCACCAGTGAAGTACATTCTTGGCCAAAATCTGCTAGGATTTGGGGAGTAACACATTTTATAACCAGAACAAAACACACTAAGCAGTTTATGCTGCCATATGAGATCTCTAACTTCAAGAGACTAGTGTCTGGCCTGGCGATTCTTTGTGTACTTGAACTGCACAAACTTAATTTGCAGATTCAGTTTCACTTTTTCTACAGGAAAATTCAACCCAATACTGCAATTAAGTCTCTGGACCAGAGATGGAAATTTTCTTTTTTCGTGAAGTTTATAGAATTAGTAATGTGCATATACAGATGATGATAATTCCACTTAAGTTCAGATCAGAAACAACCCTAATGTTACAAAATTATCTGAGTATTAGTATCAAGCAGCTGTATTTAAGCAGAAAACTGCTTCCAAGGCAATGCATTTCAGAAGGTCCTAGTATCTATTATCATATATCTTCCACTGATAAAATTCATTCTTTATGACTGTTATCTTGTTTCTGAAGAGCGGATCCACTTATGGGATGTAGAAAAAAATATTTACAGGACACAGAAAAAGAAATATACCATGCCACATTGGCAAAAATGCTCAGAAATCACTAGCCATACAGAAACAAAATATCTTCTCTACAGTCTCACACAGGATTCAGTGTTATGAAAATGTGTTGACAGGCAAAATGGATACATTTTATCAGTGGACTTTATATGATCATAAATATCACTATATTTATCTACAATCATCTCTACTCAGATAACCATGTCCTTTGAATATTTCATCCAGACTGGGATTTGTAAAAACATCTCACGAAACTGCACCTCCACTTATAACCTAAGGAGAGGGCTGTAGCAAGTTTTGTGGGATATAAGCAGTAAGTAATCCTATGAAGAACTACATTCCTACTATTAGAGCCCTTCTGTAAAATACACTGGAAATCTCAGTGGCTGTTTTTACTATTTTTTGAAGAAACTTAAAAAATATCTTCTCGAAAAGAAAAATTTCAGTCCCTTTTTCTATTTAAAAAAAGAAATTCTGAAGCAATTGCTAAGCAATCTGGAAGTTACTTTTACCATTAATCTGTCATAAAGAAACTAAAAAATGACAGGTAACCTCCAAGCTAAAATGTACTCGTCTGCTTCAAGTATATACTTTCATTGCATACTTGACAAAACATGTCATCAACTCAATAAACGACCAGTGGGGGGCTGGGGATTTAGCTCAGTGGTTAAAGTGCTTGCCTTGCAAGCACAAGGACCCGAGTTCGATCCCCAGCACCCAAAAAATAAATAAATAAATAAATAAAATAAAATAAACGACCAGTGATAGAAATCATTAAAAGGAAACTGACCATGTATACTAAGCTAGCAGCTGGTGACCAGACGCCTGGTTGAGATGTTTTCACCAGGAAATATGTATACTCAAAGGCACCTCTGTATTAGATAAAGTCAAAACAAAAATAGAAGAAAATAGCTACAGTAGTAAACAATTAAGAGAGTGTTTTCAAAATGTCACACACTTTTACAAGAGATATCCTCAATAATGCACCTCCCATTTAACAGAAAAAGAAACTGAAGAACAAGTAAATTTGCCCATGTTTATAGAATTAAAAATGGCACAGTTGCCATTTAATGGACCAGACAAATGTGGATCCAGAATTTGTATTTATAAATATCATGTTTAGGATGATCAGTTATCAGAAGAGTCAGCAGTTCTTAGAGACATTGATACAGGCTAAATATGAGGAAAAAAATATGTGTCCCAAAGCTGGGCGTGGTGGGGCATGCCTATAATCCCAGCACTCAGGAAGCTGAGGCAGGATGATCTCTGTGAGTTCGAGGCCAGCTTGGACTACATCATGAGTTCAAGGCCAGTCTGACTATTTAGCTAGACCTTATCTCCAAAAAAAAAAAAAAGCATCCCAGATGTTACCTATTTACAGATTTTAAGAACAGATTTCTCATTCTGTCTCACAATTCTTCTAAAATTACTCTCCTAGAGTATTTTCAGACCCTGTTTGGCCTTCAAATCCTCAAGATCTTCTAAGCTCTCAGCTTGTCACAATAGCTTCGGTTCCCTTAGTTTTTAGGAAAATGAAACAATTCAAAAGAAACAGATGGCCTATCTATATGTGGGTTATAGTAACAGTGCCTCTTTGTAGACTGTAGAAACGTTGCTTATATATTGTGATTATGACATACATTTACAAACTGTCTAAAAGATGAAAACCTGGGTATGGTAAATATCAATCATTTGAGCTGTAGCCAGTGCAATAGTTTCAGACTTCCCTCGCCAAGGACATTCATTCATTATCCAGCAGAAATGGTAAATAAGCACACATTAAGTTTGCAAGTAATGCTGACTTGAGGCTTCATCACAACACACATCGAAGAGACCGTGAGACCTCCTAGGACTCAACACTGCAGGGTCCATGATACTCACAGCTACATATTACTATCAGACGTTCATCATCTATTATACTACCCCCGACACTTATTAACTAGTATGTATGTTTGGTGGCTGTCAAAAACCTAAGATTGAAGGAAATATTGTTTACCATAGTTGGGAAATTTCCTCTGTGAATATGTAAGTTAATCTTTGTTAAATTTTCCCTCTCCTTATGTGCTCTTCATTGTTTTAATACTAAAAGAATATTAATGACTAATCTTGTTTCTTAATTTTTTTAACTTGATGCACTCTTACCTCAATTCCATCCTGTTGTATATTTTGTCTTGAAAAGTAGGGCAGCAAAGACTCGACTTCCAATAGGTGGTCTTTATTCGGTGATACAGATGTATACATAAACACATGTGTGCACACTCGCACATGCCTGTACACGGGCACACACATGCATACTGTAAGATTCATCAGAAGGTAGTGAGAATTGGCTCGAATATCTGTGTTCTGACGGGAATTTGACCCCAGGTGCGTGCCTGCTTCTGCAGGGTCTGGCTAACCGGGCAACAACAGCTTTGTGGTGAGTACTATCAACAAGAACTCACTTAGTAATGCACTCCAGCAACATCCTGGCTCCTAGCCAGATAGGACAGGACACAGATGCCTGAGTTAAGTCACCTACACCCACTTGGCAGGGGGCTTTTCTTTGCTGGAGCACAGATAAATACAGGTGCAGTGCCCAGGTACTCTCTCTCTCTTCTCCCTTTGTTCCTTTTTGCGCCCTGGAGGCTGCTGGATGCCCCCCTTTACCTGGTGTAGCTGACCATACTTTTGCTTGTGTGGCTGAAGATCCCCTTTGCGTGCCTGTGGGGGCTGCAGTTCTTTGCACCCCCAGAACAGCTGCTCTTTTCTCCTTCTCATGCCCCACGTGGCTGCTGCTTCTCTTAGCCAAAGTTAAGATCTCTGCTTGAACATACTCCTATGCTGTGGATTGCCAGAGATGAGAATGGTGGATTGATGGTATGATTTCCTAGAGTTTTTTCCTCTTCTCTTACTTTCTTTATTGTTATTAAACAACTTAATAGATCTTTGTGTGTGGTTGTCTTATCTCCTTCCCCATGAATTGAGGCCAAAGGCAATAGGTCCCTGCACGCCAACAGCAGGTTTCAACCCCTTGCTGTTATGCATAGCAGTTACAACAGCTGGTGATCAGAAATTCAAAGTGTCTGCTTTTTCTAATGTTGACACTGAATTTTTGTCTCAGAAAATAGTTCTACTACTACTATCTTGGACTTTAATCACAATTGCCACTTAGGGACTGAGAAGCTACTTAAAGTGGTGATATTCTTTTAAATTTTTGTTTAAAAGGTTCTATTTTCAAGAAATTTGGTGCTGCCCTACTTTCTACTCTATGGAAATGCTACAATTATTATCCTCAACTAAATTAAATGTTTTACTTTGTGTTGCCATGCAATTTATTCACAATTTAAAGCCCATCTGGTGGATATTTATAATCTTTTCTGTGCTGTTAAGACAATATTACAAACAAATTAGGATATGCATGATATATTGAAATTATTAAAGAATAAGCAGAGAGCATATAACCCCTTAAGATTTGTGTAGTATCATAGGGAATTTGTAGCTGTATATGATATATCTTGATTCTTTTATGTAAATGTACCAATAAAATTAATTAATAATAAAAAAGATTCATGTAGTATTTCCTGATGACCCTCAAGAGATATAGATATACACACACACACATCCGCATATGCATATGAATATAAATAGGTACATACTGGAATTTTAATTACCATGCTACATGTTATATCACCAGTAGCCAAATCCAGATTGGTCAACTCACATTCTAGAGGCTGAAGACTTGAACACTGACTTTCCTCACCTCCACTGCCACACAGAAGAGCCATGTAACCCCGTCCTAGCCAAATATGTAAGTGAACTCCTCAAATATGCTCGGGGAAAGCTTTTGCTTTCCTGATTTGAAGGATGGACTCAGAGAAGCCCCACTTCTTCCTATCTAAAAGTAAGCCAAATACCTAGAAGAGCGACAGCCATCTTGTCACCATGAGGCAGGAAGCTTGAAGGAAAGTCCACGGGATGCCCAGAGATACTGAGTAAAGTGAGCAGCTGTTTACTCTGGACATGTTGTTAATCCACTGAGTCACATTTCTTATACACACTCGATTCTACATGACAAAAATGGAGGTGTGACATCTGATGTGAGCATGCCAAGAAACAAATTAGGTGGAGGAGAGTCTACATCTTAGGCAAATAAAAGAACAGAGCATTGCTGTTTACATCTCTTTAATCACCACTTCTGACTTAGGTAGCAATTCTTATGTGGTCATTCTGACCTTTTCCTTCCCTTTTGAATGCCCAGTCAACCAAATTAGAGTCAAACAGAATTTCTAACTACAACTAAGGATGTGCCTGTCCCTCAGAAGTCCACCTCTAGGGGGCCCTCTCACCTCAAATTGATGACAAGAATTGCTAGTGGTGCAATCAGAATCTAAATGTTCCCCCCATTTCCCAGGCATTACAGTGAAGTTAGCAGGTCCAAGTGTTTTAAGATCTTCAAAAAACTACCATGACTGATCCTGAGTCCAAAGATGTGACATGGTGACAAAATGGCACCAACCTTGAAACAAGGGACACATTTTTCCTGGCAGAGCAACTAGCACACACAGACTAATACTTGTCAGAGTAAAGACCAAGACCCACAAACAACACAACTGAGTCAAATTGATCTGATCACAGAGCAAGGGTCATGGGATCATCAACAACACTCACAGCTCTGTAGGAAAACACTGTGGGGGCAACAGCAACAAAGGATCAAAGGAAAGTCTGAAAGGGGCTCCAGAACATCCTGTGGACTCTGGATTACATCCTTTGTCCAGAACATGGGTTCCAGCCACTGGACCTGTGCAACTTCTTCAACAACCTACTCTCCATCCCCTGCATGGGACCCCAGGCCCAGAATAGACCTTACAAAGGGTGCAGAACTCAGCATCTCCGAGTATCACAGAACTGGAAAGATCCCGAGGAAATCATCAGAGGTGATAAGGACCTGGACCTCACCTGCGTACATGGAGAATCCCGGGAAGGCAGCTTTCCCAGGGACCTGCTCCTCATTTCCTCTGGTCTGTCCACAGAGATCAGGCAGCTGGAGACAAACTATGAGCTGGCTCAAGGACAGAGCCAAGCAGGAACCATATGCAGGTTCACAGGCAAGGACAGCAGAACAATAATTGTAACAACCACGCTCATGATGACACTAAATGTCAACCACCCACTAGGGACCATGAGAAGTGCTTCACACATGAGCTGATCATGTATGCTCTCCTACAAGCATCACATCAGCCTTGTGAAGTGAGTGTCCTAGTACTCCCACTAGACACAAGGGAAACAGGTCAGGGGGCTGTCCCAGGCCGCACACGAATGTACATGACTCGGCGATTTGAACCAGGCGCTCTGGCTCTGGAACCCATTTTCTATGGCTTCCTGTCATCACCATGACTGTTGCTCACAGGTGCATTACCATGTGCTGGGCCCTATACACAGTCCTAGTCCATCCTTGCAACACAGCTGCAGATGCAGAAATCTCGATCCATGTTTATTTAGAAAGTCAAGTGTAGAGAAACCAAGGACACTCTTCAAAACCTCAAAGAGACTAAGAAGAGATTACTGGGATTAGAGCCCAGTACTGGAGGACTTGAGTGCCTGTCCTTTTAGCCAGCCCACGACAGGTAGTTGGTGTCAGTCACCCCTCCACATTGTGCCAGAAACCCAAGATCAGACAAAATCTCCCCAACAGAGCCACCAATATCCATCCATATCCCAAATCAGGAAGGCCATTCAGGTGAGACTCCAGACCCAGACACCCACCTTCCACCCCTTGGGCTGAGGCCAGCCTTGACCCTCTGAAGAGACAGTCACGGCAGCATGCATGACCAATGCCACCTGTGTGTTTCCTCTTGGGTCTTGCCAGTGTTACTCAGCATACAAGGCCTACTTCTCTTGTGCTTGCTAAAGCTCCACATTCTTCCAGTGCCTACAGATCCTGGAGCAGCTGCTTGATATCCTGGAGGGCTCCCCTTGCTCCAGGTCCTGAGGTGGCACCTGAGACACAGAACACGAGGATAGGACTTTACTGGGGGATTTCCCATTCACACTCAGAGCTTCCACTCTGTACCAAGATGTTTTGTCAAAGAAGAAACCTGAAATACCATGAGTTACCCCCAATTTAATGACCAGAGGCAGCAGGTCTTAGTTCACACTGCCCGGGCTCAGCCACTTAATAACTGTGTCACCTGCAGTGAGAGCCTCAGCCATCTTGGGAAGGAGTGATATAATAGAAGGCAGCTTCTAGGGCAGTGATGGCAAACTCTTTTAGAACTATCAATGATACAAACAGCCCACTTCAGTCGTGTGCCATAGGTTTGCCACTGCTGTTTTAGGGTCACAGGAAAACCACACAGGGAATCCAGCCACAGGAGGCAGATGTACACCTGTGCACCTGGCTCCACTTAACCTACTCCCATCATCCCTGCCACGCAGGGGCCTCCAGAGCAAGAAAAATTAGTCAGCCTCATTACTGCCAGGGGTACTTCCTGCTGATCTCACTTTCCACATCCCTTCCTGCACCAAAACACAGGTACACACATACAGAGTAATAGTGAAATAAGAGGTTGATACCACTCCAACATCTGCTCTGAATCCCACCTCTTCTCCCACAGTTATATACTGAGGAAACAATCTTAGGATAGTAAACACAGGATTCCAACATTTTGATCCTACATGCTTCACAATGCACAGAAAAAGAACACAAGGGCTGCAGGGGTGGTGCAGCTGCTTCAGGACACAGAATCATGGAGATCGAGACTGTGCAGCAAATCCCTTCCCTTGCAGCCTCTTCTTGATACCTCATGATGACCATCCTCTTTTCTTTCTCTCTTGGCTGTTCCTTTTCAGCTTCCCTGCACATCTTGGGACAGCCACAGAGCCTTCTCTTTACCTTCTACATGGAAAATCTCTTCATGATGACCCTCCCCTGCTTTAAATAAATCCTACCTACAGCCCCAATAACTTTATACTCCTCCTGGGAGATTCCTTTGTCTTGTTTCTCCAGAAACTCGTCCTTCTCTGGCCTGCCTGTCCCCCAGCAAGCAGGCCAGGACCCCGGGGTTACCTCCAGTCTCCGCCTTCCCCTCCCCATCCATAAAGCTGAGACTCTACCATATCTGCTAACCCACACCCTATGCGAAAACCCACTCAAAATAGATCAAAGATCTCATGTACATTTTAAAAGTAGAAAATCCCTAGAAGAAAACAGAGGTATAAATTTTCATGACCATGTATTAGATAACAAAGTCAGGTATGATATCCAAAGCACAAATAAAACAAAAATTGATCAAAATGGAGTCCATTAATTTTATAAGAAATCAGTGAGAAAAGGCAAAACGGTCCATAAGAAGGCAAGTAGAAAGTCAGCAAGTGAGTTATAGGAAAGCAATATGAACCTTCTCTCATACCTGACAACTCAGAACAAGAGACAATAAACTAAATTATAATGAGATATGAAGGCACTCATGGGGGAAATGAAATCCAGAAGTCTGAGGCAGTGGGTCAGGATGAGGAGGAAAGGGCCCTCAAGAACACTTCGGGTGAGGAGGCAAACAGGTAGAGTCCAGCCACAGGACACACTAGCATCAAACTGCAAAATTACAATGACCTGCACACTTGGATGTGCAACTTCCATTCCTAATCTGCAGCTGTAACTGAGGTGGAAAGTGATGGATGTACAGATGCTCCTCAACTGACAATGGGGTTACATCCTGATAAATGCATCATATGTTGTAAATCCCCTTAGCAGAAAAACAAGCTGAATTTGCATCTGATCGACTGAACATCCCAGCTCAGTGAGACAGCCCCCTGCCAAGCATCCTGCCAAGCTGGTTCCTCTTGTGACCAGGGAAATATCGCACTCACGACAATGGTCCAGGTTCATGAGAACATCATCCTGCATATCATATCATGAGTCAGGAAAAAGACTGAAGTTCCAAATTCCAAGTATGGTGTCTACTGCATGCTATCCCACTGAATGGTGTCCTGCTTACACCATGACAAAGCTGAAAAACTGTAAGCCAAAACACCATGATCTGGGGACTAGCTGTATGTGATCTGTAAAAGCACAAGATCATCAGAACCATATCCATAGAGGCGGGGTCAAGAAATTGTGCTACATCTACAAATAACCTGAAAGAATAGGGATGTTCTCTGTGGGCTGAGTCTCAAAACTCATGCATGCACTGCTTGAAAAACAGCAAATGGAAAACATGTGGGAAACAATCACACCTACAGCAGACATTGGCAGCACCCGGCCTGACCTTCAAGCACATGCTATGGCAAAGGTTTTGTTTCCAACCCAGACCCTGATGTTCAACAGGGTGGATAAGCCTCCATGTTCAAAGCCTCAGCCAGCCCCAGGTGAGGACAGAACAGGACAGTGCATGCTCCAGGGCCTTAGCTGGAGCTCACACAACTGAAGAGGGGTCCCACACAGTTTGGAGAGGCAGCTATGAGTCTGAGCCTCTGTTGCCCACTCCAGAACCTGGACCCCCCTTCCACACGTCTCCAGTCCTCACACATTCCTCCGGGGTCAGCTTCCAAGAAAGCTATGACAGAGTCTGCCCCGTGGGAAGCCAAGTCATCAGGACCTCACTTCTGTGGAACTGTCCACCAGGCTCACGGAAGATTGCTTGCTCATTCCACAAATATTTCTTGCCAGCTCACATGATGGTAGGAGAAAACGCTGCAAGTGTGGGGATGACTAATAGCTCAGTGCCACACATCAACATACAGAAGGTGATCCCTGAAGCTATTATGATACCAAGTAGTGACATAACAGGTCAGATGTTTGAACCTGGAGGCCCACAGCTCAGTGGAGCCAGAAACAAGTCTCCTTTAGACAGAACAACATTTTCTAAGAAGCTGCCCTCATTTCCTACTCCACAGATTACATAAGAATTTGGATTTTAAGATTATCTTGGTAAATGAGGGCTGCCGTCACAGGCGCCATTCTCTTATATCAAGAACCTATTAGAACTGAGCAGCAAGGGCCTCTGCTCTTAGAGTATGAGCTCACCATTTTCCACAATCCTCAGGGCTCCTACAGTCACACATCCAGCCTGACTGCACTCATTTATGTACCTATGTGGCCTACAGAAGATCTCATTTTAAGCCCCTAAGCCTACGTGCTTAATTGATGTTTGATAAAATGAAGAGAGTCTTTGTACTCACCACATGACTGTCTTTGACTCTGTTACTCTGTCACTCCTGAGACAGGGCCCTGTTCTGGCCTCTAGACTCTCCCCAGGAAAGCTGGGGCTCACGCTAGGCTGCCCTTGAGCACTGTCTGGCTTTCCAATCGATGCCCAGACCATCAAGGGCTTTGGAGGGAGGCCATCTACTGGTCTGCACTGCAGTCCCCTCTGCCACGTGGATTTCCTTGGGGCCCCTTTCTTCTGGTCGGTAGGGGGAGATATGAGAACCACTCTGACCCCATTGTCTGTTCCATCCACAGTGCAATTCAGACACACTGTGGTATGATGCTTGCTAGCAAAGGCCTTGTTTTTTTATCCTCTGTGATTCCCAGGACTTTCCTGGGCTCAGCAGGAGTCAATTGTGGCAGGGTTCACAGAGGAGAGCTGGTCTTTAGGGTCATGGTTGTCCCTGGGTCTTTGTCAGTTGTTTTCCTGAGCCAACAAGGTGACACTGGGTTGTTTCTGGGGATTAGCCCCTCCAGAAGCCTTGCTGGCATTCCTCCTACCCCAGTCCACCCTGCTAGACCAACTTGATCTGTGTGAGGTGAGACACAGGTCTCTCGGGTGAGACTGTCCCTGCACTCCCAGGCCTCACCAGCAGCTTTGGTTGGTGTTTCCTCACACTCAGTCATCGTCATGTCAGTGCTGAGAACAGTGGGTTTGTTGCCATCTTTTTGCTTGGTAACATCTCACTGACCACCACTGTCCTCCTCTGACCAGCAGACTGTTGGCTTTGGGTGACTTCGTAGGGTCAGGGTGGTTCGGGGAGCACTGCTGAGGGACATCCTACTGCCACCGTCTTTCCCATCATTCTGAAAACCCGTGCCTTCTGAGCCGGGATAAATGCATGGGGCAACCATATCTATAATTTTTTTACCAGAAGGGTCTACAATCCAGTCTCCAACAGATGAAAGATGTCTACTAGCTTTAGATGTTTCAGAATACTTTTTATCTATTCACACACTCTTCCCTCAGCTCAGGTTTTACTGCCTGCAGAAGCCTGTGGCTCTTCACGGTTAAAAGAATCCAAAGTAGTTGAGAAGGAATAAGATGATGGGGTGGCGCAATTTTTCTAGAATGTTCCAGTAAGTTCTTGGCCCCTCACTTAAGACTCTTTGCCTTTCGAATATCGGGAATTTGATAGGTGACTGAAGAAAACATCACCCAGTGTTCCCCAGTTGACCCTACCTTCATGACTAGACCCTGTGAAAATCTAGTCCGGTGGGCAACCTGGGTTCTTCTCTCCTGTGAGGGTTTTTAAGGCATTGGCCGTGGAATTCAAGTCATCTTCTTCATCTCTGTTCCACTCTTGAAGAATTATCTGGGGCAAGAAAGCAAAATGCTTCAAATATTGCATCATGGGTAAAGTCCATCACCTCCATCTCATGTGCACTTCCTGTGGGCCACTCCAAGCTTCCAGAGACCTCTCAGGACAGATGTTCTGTCCAAATCATGCCCTACATTTGGTTGAAAAAATAAACCAGTGTTAAAGGATTCAAAACAGAAAGGAGCAGGCCAGGTAACAGAGTTGGATGCTGGTTTCATTAAAACCGTGGAGTACTCAAGACTGTGAAATCTAAACACACTTGAGGGAGATGAGGAGGAGGGAAAGCAGATACCATCAGGAACAGCGGGAGATGACAAAAATGGGAACAATTTAGGGACAATACACACACCTATCACGATTTTAATGCTCACTTCCCATTACTTAGCCAAGTTATTCACAGGACATCAGCTTTGTCCATGTGAACAAGTGAACTTGCACAAGGAAGGTCAAGCAGCCCTGCACTGCTGTGAAACAATCTAACTCCCCATCCCAAGGGCACCTGCTGAGTATACCCTGTTATGTCCACACAAAAGGCCACCACAAAGACATTTGTGACTATGGAAGAAGGAGGACCTCAACGACACTGACGGCTAAGGAAACCTACAAAATGCCACTGACTTGCATAGAGAAAAGCAGACTGCAGAAGAGTGTTTTTAACTAGAATTAACCTAGCCAAGGAAGTGAAAGTCCTCTACACTGAAAACTACAGTACTTAGAAAAATGAGATCAAAGAAGAACTCAGAAAATGGAAAAATAATCCATTCCTGGATAACCAGAATAAATATGATGATAGCCATACTTGTGAAACTGATACACAGATTTAACACAATCCCAATCAAAATACTGATAACATGCCTCCAAGAACTCGAAAAAACAATCCTAAAATACATAAGGAACCAGAAAAGACCCAGAATAGCAAAAGCCAACTCTGAGCAACAAGAGCAAAGCAGGAGGCATCACAATCCTGAACCTCAAATTACACTACAGACCTACAGTGATAAAAAGAGCACGGTAATGTCACAAAAGCTCACATGTGAATGCATGGAACAGAATAGTGTCCAGAACCAATCCCAGGCACAGTCAGTCATCTGATCTTCAAAAAAGGGGTCAAAAACATACACTGAAGGAAAAACAGCCTCTTCAAGAAATACTGCTGGGAAAAGTGGCTATCCACATGCAGATAATTTAATCTAGATCCTTATATCTCATCACATACTAAACTAAAGTCAAAATGGATCAAAGATCTAAATGTTAAAACAGAAACAATTTGCTGGAACATAAAATAGATAAAACTCCAGAAGACAGGCATAGGCAAGGACTTTCTGAGAAGAACCCCAATGGCACAAGTTCTACTGAAATCAACACACAGAATAATATCAACTGAAAAGTTTTCTGCACAACAAAGGAAACAAACCACAGAATAAAGAGACAACCTACAGAAGGGGAAAATTTTTTCCAGCTCTTCCTCAAATAGAGAATTAATTTCTAGAATATTTTTTGAAAACTCAAAATATTACATCTTCCCCAAAATTAAAAGATCCAATCCAAAAACGGGTAACTGAGATGAAGAGACACTTTTCATAGTAAGTGTAAATGGCCAATGAATACGTGAAAAATGCTGCACATCTCTGGCCATTAGACAAATGCAAATTAAAACAACATTGAGGGCTGGGGATTTAGCTCAGCGGTTAGAGTGCTTGCCTTGCAAGCATAAGGCCCTGAGTTCAATCCCCAGCTCCAAAAAAGAAAGAAAGAAAGAAAGAAAGAAAGAAAGAAAGAAAGAAAGAAAGAAAGAAAGAAAACAACATTGACATTCCAACTTACTCCAGAAACGGTGGCTATCATCAGGAAATCAAACAATAACAAATGCCAGAGAGGAATCCAGGGAAAACATAAGCCTTCTGCATTGTTGCTGGGAAAGTAAATTAACACAACCACTATGAAAACCAGTATTCAGATTCCTAAAACTACTAAAAATAGAAATCCATTCAACACACTTAATTCCTTTCTCAGCATTTTCCTATATGACAGATATACATGTATACCCATTTTTACAGGACCATAACTGAGAATAGCTAAACCTTGGCAGGGACCAAAATGTCCATCATCAGATGAATAGATAAAAAATCATGTGGTATTCATACAGAGTGCATGTCTTATTTACTTTTCTCATTGCTGAGACAAAATACCTGATGTCTAAAGCTAAACAAGGAAAAGTTTATTGTAGTGCATAGTTTGTAGAAGTTTCAGTTCATACTTGGCTAGCTCCAGAGGCAGAGTGGCATGGCAGAAGGTCGTCACAAATGAGAGGCACTTCATGCAGACAGAAAGCAGCAAAGCAGTAAAGTAGCAAGTGACAAGCAACAAGCAGTGACGCACTCTCTGTCCCGACAGCCTTAATCTTACCATCCCACAATGACTCAACCCCAGCACCACATCCTTGATTCCACCATCACACACCCTACATCAAGCCACCTCTGGAAAGCCCCAGGAGGCTCTGGGGGCACATCTACACACAAGCCATAACGTTGAGTCATTTGAAGGAAAATAGAGGCCATAACGTTAAGTGAGATTAATCCAACACACAAACTTGAGGACTGCATATTGTATCTTATATGCGAAAACCAAAATATAAATAAGGATAAAAATAGACAATGGATCACAGGAAGCTGGAGACTCATCTTTTGCAAAAGGGAAGGAGACCAAGAGACAGGGAGGGTGAGGGCTGGGAGGGGAGGAAAAGGATGTGGTACGTACATGTACCATTTCCCCACAATGAATGCAATCATTATATACTGCAAACATGTACTAACAAAAGAATGAAAAAGATGAGTTCTCATAATGCAGTACCATTTTCAAAAACTATGACTGTTATGTTAGCTTGTCAACATACATGTAGATAAACCATCTGAAGAAAAGGCACACGGTAAACTGAGCAAGGGAAGCAGGACAGGAAGGTGGAAAGAATGAATGAGCATGAGGAATCTTCTTTAAAAATACAAATCAGTTCCCTGAGATTTTATGATATATATGTGTTACTGGTAGTTGCTAGGCATTTGATTTCTGTCAGAAGTCTATTTGAATGAGAGAAAACACCAAAATACCAAATAGTCCCCAAATCCACTTGTGGGCATATGCCCAAAGAACTCCAAACAAGTCTTCAAAAACACTTTGTGCATCAGCATCCACAGCAGTATTTTTTGCATTGTCCAAACACTGGAAACCAAAGTTCACTTTTCTAGCACAGATGAAATTTTCCTCATGCTATACTGACTTAATAGGAAATATAGTTGATTATATAAGTTCACCACAAACACTGAACTAGCAAATTGACAAATACAGAGCCATCAATCAGAGGAGAAAATACAGCAGTAGATTCCTGCGAGCCTCTAGTCACATTGTCATCTGTCAATCAACACCTAATGTGGTTTTCTGTATGTTTCTGTTCAAAGATCCCTTAGTAATGTGCGGCTGACTCATCACCATATCCCAGGGCCAAGAACACTACAACTCAGCTTGAGCAGGCTCAGCTGATTCTAAGTATTTTCTCCAGAAGGTACACTGCAGCCTTCTCACTCAGGAACAACAGGCACCATTCAGTATTTAATATTTAAACAGGGTGCTATGGTTTGTGTCTAGATGTCCCCCCAAAGCCTCATGTGGTAAAAGATAGCTGGATCTAGAGTGTGTGATTGCTGAATTGGTCCATTGATCGGTTTGGATGGTTCTGCTGGGATCAAGGATGTGAGACTGAGATTGGGGGGTGGGAGTGTGGGCCGCCCTGGGGGCAGGTAGCCTAGATAAAAGATACAGGAAGAAGCTAACTAGCTGCTTGTTTGCATTGCTTATTTGCATACATTCCTTGCATTTCCTCACTTTACTTTGCTGCCGGTGGGCTGCCGGTCTGCCATGCCGGTCCACCCTGCCTCTGCCATGCTGCCCTGCCTCGGACCCAGCGGACTATAGACTGAAACCTCTGCAGACTGTGAGCTAATAAACCTTTCTTCCCCTAACTTTGAGTGTCGAGTATTCTGTCCCAACAACAAGAGAAAAGTAACTGAAACACAGGGGAAGTTAAAATAGAGCATAAAACTGTCAGAAAAAAGAAAAAAACACTATACAGACCATGAAAGAACCTTTGCTTACAGTGTAAGAACTGAAAGGAGAAGGTAGAGAGCCATTTTGTTTTACAGCAGCAAGGAACTTGTGTATCCCACAACTGAAATGTTTTGCTACTCTGCACATAATTGCAAAAGCACCGAGGGGTCTGATTTCAGGATTACAAATAAATTTTATCAAATAGGAAAATTTATACCTGCAGAATCTTCAAGCAATGATCAACTATAATTTCTTAATATAGGTAAAGCTGCCGCCACTTGGCCTTCCAAGTAGGCTCATCACAGAAACCAAATGCATTTGCTTTAATTCAGAGTTAACTATGAAAGCAGCTGAGACCTCCAAGAGGGTAGAAAGTGAGGGCACAAAGACAGCATTGGGGCTGAGGCCCTGTCCCACCACACATCACCATGTCTGGGGCCAGGCTACCAGAAGTTCCTGAGTCTCTCTACTGCAACTTCTTCAGCCACAAAAGAAAGGGAAGGTGGTGTGGCGAGTATTAAATAAGAATGCAGTCAGCCCTGCGTGGTAGCACATGGCTGCAGCCTCAGTACTCTGGGAGGCTGTGGCAGGAGGATCCCAAGTTCAAGCCCAGCCTGGGCAACTTAGCAACATAGTAAGAACCTGTCTCAAAATTTTAAGCAAAAATGTTAAATGGCTGGGAATGTAGCTCAGTGGCAGGCTACACTTGAATTCCATCCCAGAATCAGAAGGGAGGAATGGTGGGAGGAAAGGAGGGGAGGGAAAGGAAGAAAGAAATGTAATACATACATAAAATGGAATACTATTCAGTCTTTAAAAGAAAAGAAATTCTGATATATGCTACCTGGATAGACCTTGAAGACTGAGCCAAGTGAAATAAGACACTTACAAAAACAAAAACACCATCTCCGCTTGGGGTGTAGCTCAGTGAGAGTGTGCAAACTTAGTGTGTACAAGCCAGCCCTGAGTTCGATCTCTAGCACTAAAAAATAAATAAATCAATAAAAAATAAGCAGTGTGTGATTCTTAATGTGTGAGGTACCTGAGTAGTCATTTTCATAGATGCAAGAAGAATGGTGATTATCAGGGTTAGCAGGAAAGTGAGAATTTGTTTAATGAGTTTCTTTCAGTCTTGCAAGACGAAGAGTTCTAGAGACTGGTGGTACAATGTAAACATATTACACCATCACTAAACTGTAAAAAAGTTCATGGCATGATGGAGCACACCTGTAATCCTGCACTCGGGGAGGCTGAGGCAGGATGATGGTGAGTTCAAGCAATTTAGCAAGACCTTGTCTCAAAATAAAAAGGACTAGGCATGTAGCTCAGTAAGAAGGCCTGGGCTCAGTTCCCAGTACTGAGGGTGAAAGAAAGTTTCAGGGCCCTTGCCTAGCATGTGCAACACCCTAGGTTCAATCCCCAGCACCACCAAAAACCAAAAACAAACAAGGGTTTGCTACTCACCACTGCAAAAAAAAGTAAATTGATTAAAAGTTATAAGTTAAGAAAAGGAATCCGTGACCCATAATAAGCACCCAAGAAGTGTTAGCTCTTGCTATGGATTTGAAGACAAAAACTAAATGTCCTTCAGTGTGTGAATGGCATATCTATAATTTACCAATATAACTCAACTTGTTAAAAACACAAAGCACTGATCCATACAGCCTGAAAGGATCTCAAGGGCATTGTGGTGAGTGAAAAAAGTACCAAAAGACCACATGCTTAATAATCACATTTCTGTAACAGTCTCAAAAAGACAAATTACACTGACACAGTACTGATCCACAGCTGCCAGAGCTACAGGAGGGCATGGCTCTAAGTGGCTTAGCATAAGGTAATTTTTTTTTTCGGTACTGGGAAATGAACCCAAGACCCAACATGGAGCTACATCCTCAGCTTTCTTTATTTTTCAGTTTCGACAGAGTCCAACTAAATTGCCCAGGCTGGGCTTGCACTTGCAAATCCTCCTGCCTCAACTTCCCAAGTAGCTGGGGTTACAAACAAGAGCCACTGTACCTGGCAGCCAGGCAACCTCTTTGACATTAATCTCTTACAACTATGCCGTACTCCATACTTATGGGCTCTGTGACCTCAGATGCAACTATAGATTGAAAACATTCCAAAAATAAAATATGACATTGCTGCTGACCCTACCCATACATCTAGGCCTAGGATGGCTGTGTCAATTCTGAACATGTACAGACTTCTGTCTTATTATTCCCTGAACTGTGCAGTCTGCCAGGCATGGTGGCAAACATCTATAATCCCAGCCTCTGGAGGCTGAAGCAGGAGGATTGCCATGTGCTCCAGGTCAGTTTGGGTTACACAGTAGTTTCAAAACCAGCTTGAACTGGAAGACAGCTCTGGACTCCATCTTTGGAGCAAGGCTTGAGCTTGCAGGTCAGGCCGCTTTCCCAGTGCAGATCTGTGCTGGCTTCGCCCATGCACTGGCAGGGTGAACATCAAATAAGGTGGGAAACATCTTGCACTGAAAGCATTGTTACCTCTCTCCCTCAGTGCTTTTTGTTGTTGTTGTTTTGTTTTGTTTTGTTTTGTTTTCTCATTTCTCTTCTGATCCAAGCCATCACTATCTGGTAAAGCAAACAATACCCACACCACTAAGGAACTTTTAGAGACATAAACTATAAGGAGACGTGGGCAGGCTACCAAAGATCCCCCAGAGAGCTGCAGTCTGACAACTGCCCCCAGACTCCATGCTTGGAGGCCAGGATCAACATAGTACCCAGCATTGACCACTGCAGGCTCGGTAGGGCTAACGAGCACAGAATCAGGTTTTGGCCTGTGCCCCCCACAGAGTGGTGGCCATCAGAGAAATCCCACTGTACGTGTATGTATATATAATATATGTATATATTGGTTTTGTTTCTCCTTATTTTCTCTTTCTTCTGTTCATCCTGATACCTGTCCAATACATTCTCTTGTCCACATATTCTTTCTTGTTTTTGTTGTTTTTATTTTTACTTTTATTGACTCCTGCTTGGCTCATATCTTTCCTTCCTTAAGCAAATGCTGTTTTTCCTTTTCTTCTTGTTTTCTCTCTCCTTTTCCTCTTTCATATGAGTAAATATTGTATAGAATCTACATGGTTTGACCCACTACTATCACCTTTCACTGTTTGTAAACTAACTACTCAAGTTTCCCAAAGCGTAAGTAACATCCTATTGTAAATTTTACATCTAATAGAACTGTCCTCGTTACCTCTATACCTTTTCCAATCCCTCATTATCCCTGCTACAAGAAAGGGGGAAAAATCACTCTACTAACAAAATACCCACTACATGCAAATTCCTGGTTTATGTTGGATTCTGCTTTATGACGGTGTAGACCTTGCTCTTATGGTCAAAGATACAAAGTTAATTTCTACCACAGTCGGTCAATTTCATGAATGTAATTGATGCTATTGTTAATGTACTAGGGTAACGAGTGTGCCATACAGGCTATAACCAGTTGTACTTTCTCATATGGTAATACTGTAATTATCTGAGGTAATAATCATTAACATAATCCAGGGTATTGAGACAACCACGAGAGCCAAGAATCACATATGCTTAGAAGACACTGAACAAACAGAATTCTCCTAAAAGGTATTGATATTTGTCTTCAGGCAACCTCCCATAATCAAAATATAAAAATCAGCACTGAAACTAAAAGGGGGGAAATACATATAGATACCAAAAAAAAAAGAAAATATTGAGACCCAGAAGTAAAATACAACCCCAGACCCCCAGCTCATCCAGAATAAATCCAGAAGACAATGAAATAGAGGAAATTGGAAAACACTCAACCAAACTTTCAGAAATGATAGCAGCAGAAGTTAAAAAACAGATGGATAAGGTTATAGAGAACATCAGATTAGAACTAATTGGTCAAGTTAAGTCAGAGATGACGATCATAATGAAAGACCTGCTTAGTGAATTTAGAGTAGACACAGATAAAAAAAACAGAGGAGCTTAGAAAAACAATGGAAAACTTGACCACTCAATTCAGGAAAGAAATGGAACCCATGAAACAGATCCAAACAGATGTCCAAGAAATCAAAAACTGCCTTGAAAGTATACGCAGTTGATTAAATGAGAGCAAAGACAGAATCTCAGAACTAGAAGACAGGACTGCACTTTATGACCAGGAAAAGGAAAACTTCTTAAAAATAACGAGAGTCTATGAGAAATCAATACAACAACTGCAAGATGATGCAAAGAAGAACAATATAAGATTGATTGGAGTGAAGGAAAAAGAAGGAGACAGTGCAAAGGATCTAAGAAGATTATTCACAGACATAATGACAGAAAACTTCCCAAGCATGAGAAGAGAACTTGACATACAGATAAGTGAGGCATATAGAACCCCAATTA
>PVJO010025644.1:0-22425 GCA_004026905.1 Hystrix cristata
TATGTATACAATGTACCATTACATGTTCTTGGTAAAAATAAAAAATTAAAAAAATAAAAATAAAAATAAATAAATAAAATAAAATATCACCAGAAATTATATTAAAATATTCCTAACTACCTATATAGAAAAATAATTTCGTATTTAAATACAAAAATTAAAATTTCTGTTCCAATTTTATCTCTAAATGAATCAAACTATTTATAGTTATAGAACTTGGCACCAGGTAATAACAAAACATAACAAAAGCATAACAAAACTTGCCCATCTAATAAAATAATTTCTGTCAATATTTTAAAAATGCTGGGGGCTGGGGATTTAGCTCAGTGATTAGAGTGCTTGCCTTGCAAGCACAAGGGCCTGAGTTCGATCCCCAGCACCCCAAAAAAAAAAAAAATGCTACAAGTGAGCAGTTAGTGTCTAAAGTATCTCAATTATAAGAAAGGGCAACAAAGCAGTCATTCAGATTTTTCAAGAACACACAGTGGTGTGGTCCAGATGGGCCTTCTGCACAGTGGGCTTATAGAGTTCTAACTCTGGTCTCTTCTACACAGGAACTTACGCAGAGAAACCACAGAGTAAACTCTGCATGCTGTAACAAGTCAGGCAGGAAGGGGCTCAAAATATGCAAATACATCTGCCCACAGCCAATTACATGAAAAAGAGAAAATGAACTTACAGGGCAAAAGAGCGTCCATTAATAATTACAATGTGTGGGTTTTTCCAGATCATTATATTTTAAAATAGACCTTTCAAATCAGTTTTCTTGATGCTTTAAGGAGCAAGAAAACAGGTGGGAAAGATAGGACAAAATTAAAAGCATAAATGAAAGCTGAAAGATACCAGTTCATTTTGTCTGGAGATAACAAGCAGCACACCACTGCCAAAGGCGTACTCAGTTCAGAGAATGACTGGAAAAAAGAATTCATGAAGACAATTTTGAAGCCCAAACAATGATATTTTTAATAAAAGTATGCTCTTTAAAGTTCATCTGAACGGCACTAGTCCAAAGATGTGGCACATTTGGGAAAGCAAAGATGCTGAAGGTGGGCTGGTGCAGTGCTGAATCAAAAGCTCTGAGCTTTTCAAGCTAAGAGAGGGTCCACGTCAGTCAATGTCTTTGGATTTTAATTCTTTCTGAGTAAATCAGAGAGGCTGGACCAGGTAATCTCTAAGATCCCTTCCAACTCTAAAATGTAAAATGTTTCTTTAAGCAAATATCCACCAAACCCATTCCAAGAATATAGCAACCATGCTAGGACTAAGTGGTTCCATGATCAAATAATTCTAGGAAAATAATGAAATATATAAAGTTGGACAAATGTCTTTACTGCAGGACTTCAAAGACTTTTCTGCTAATTTATACTGCTACTTTCCTAGCCAATACTACATTGTAGTATTTCCCAAGTTTCTTTGAACATCGAATATTTTAATTCCTGGAACACTTTCAACATTTAATAGAACCCAAGTATGTTAGTGGATGCATCTTGAAAAAAGCAGCATTAAACAACAAACTTCATGAATTTAAAATGAGATGCTGAAAGATGCAAAACGCTTGCATAACAGCTTAGAGTACCCATTTCAGAACCCTTAATAACATCTCTACAGAGTTTACATGTGATTGTATAGCAAGTCATCTTACATTAACTCAGTCAACCCTCGAGTCTGGGAAGTCAAGGACAGATAAAAGAATCATCTCTATTTTCCCAGTAAGAACTAAACTTCACCTTTAGAACTTCTTACCACAAAGTATATTTTCTGCTAATGAACGCAAATATCATAGTCTTCTACCAATACTACAGCTACCATATTTCCTTGACCCATCCTCCTGACTCACCTTCCAAGATCCTCTTTCGTATAAACTGACCTGTGAGGAGGCACCTTAAGGGAGGAGAGAAGAAACCAGAGAGCAATTACCTCAGATAGTGTGTCAAGTTCTGTCACATCTCTGACTTTACCTAATCATCTCAACATTAAAAAACTATTATCCTTGGTTTTCGCTGGGTAAAACTAAGACTCACAACGTTTAAGAAATGTGCTCACAATCACAGAACTAAAAAAATTATGTTGGAATACCCCATTGTCCACCTTTTTGTCCTTCTAAGATGTTCTGAAATGGTTTGATAGTGTTTTTTAAAATTAAATTTGGCTTAGAGAGTTCAGGTAAAAAAAAATAACATTTTATTTTGCTGTGTGATTTATAGTCGAAGTTTCACATATGATTTGATTTACACAAACTTTAAAACAATAGGTTAGGGAGACATAATTTAAAGAGCTACATCTTGATCATTACAACCATCTGAGTGCTTTGGTGCTGCCAGATGCATGTGTATTATCTCATTTAACCCTCGCAGCAACTCCACAAGATTAAGTTTGGTTTTGTTGTTGTTGTTGCATACCCTCTTCACTCATCTATTCTTTAAACCTCCTGCAATGTGCTTCCTCTCCTCCCCCTTTCCTGCTCCACCACGCACATAGGGACTCAGTTGAAATTCCTGTTTCAAAAGTGTACAAAGACTTCCCAATAAGTATTACTGATTGTCTTTCCTGGGTCTTTTGTTTCGCACTGCTGGAATTCAGAATTGAAAGAGCAAGAGTTTTGGAACTGGTCTGCCTTGGAGATTTTACTTCAAGTTGATAAAACCTCTTACCTCTCTCCAAAGGACTTCTGTCTTTGTATCTTATCAGAAACTCCATGTTCCTCCCTATTCTGAAAGTTCATTATCTCTCTTGATTTGACCTCCCTCCTTAGCCTTCATAAAAATGCTCTCAATTTTTACACCAATTTTATCACCTTACCAATGCCAAACCCCATATAAACTCACTGTTCCAATTCCCCCCAACCAAGACACAGCATTTATTGCTAAAGAATGGCCAAACTAGCTTGCTGACTCAAACTGCAGGGCCCTCGCTACAGTCTAGTCATCCTTTTACTCATCTATTTGAATGCTCACCAACTTCCTAAGAACAACTACTCAAAGTCTTCCGTCACACATCTTAAGCTGGAATCCCATCTTTTTAATCAGCTCAGATGGCGCAACCTCTTTTGCTGAAATGAAAGTTCTTAAAGGAAAGGCTGAACTTCACTGGTCTTCCTCCTCATCTCTGGTGTAACCCACGTTCTCCTTCTGCTATGGGGACAGGAAACTCTCTGTGGAGATCCCTTTCCGGTAAGACTAACCCCACCTCAATCTTTCTCAAAAGCAAAACCTATTTCTAAGTATTCTTTTTCTCCCCCACCTCCCCGTGCCTTGCAACCAGTCTGATGCCAAAACAGTATTGTCTCCAGGCTGTCACCCTCAAATCAGGAGGGAGTCTCTTTTCTTTGGGCGTTTGACTTTCCAAAAGGCACACCCTCTTCACTCATCTATTCTTTAAACCTCCTGCAATGTGCTTCCTCTCCTCCCCCTTTCCTGCTCCACCACACACACAGGACTCAGTTGAAATTCCTGTTTCAAAGTGTACAAAGACTTCCCAATAGGTATTACCGATTGTCTTTCCTGGGTCTTTATCTTTCCTGACCTCCAGGCAACACTTACCAGAGCTGACCACCTCTCCTGGAAAGGGTTCTGCCTAAACTTCCTTGACACTCAGAGTTCTCCCAGTGTCTTGTCATTTCGGCCCCTCCTTTGCCCAGGCTTATTCTCCTCCTTCCCAGTACAGAAATCTGTATCCCCCAAGGTCTGTCTTATCTCTTTTCCTGACACCATCTCACCCTAGAGTGCTTTAATCTATTCTTAATGTTCCTTTCTCAAGGGCTCCAGTTCTGTATTTCCAATGGCTTGCTAAAAATTTCTGCCTGGGATGGTAAACAGGGAGATTAATCATTGCCTTTCTCCAGAGATTATTTTATTGTGATAGGGTAAATACATAGGAGAATCCTTTCACCACCCCACCTGCACAACTGCCACATTCCTGTCCAGGTGGAAGATGTTTTAACCCAAACAGTGCATTTATTACGCTATACATATTATAGATTATTATGGTTACAGATTATGTGTTGCCCAGAAAGAGATTTGCTATATGTGTTTTGCACTCTGAAGAATGACAGGATCCAGGGTGAAAGAAAAACCCGCACATCTGAGTGAGGCAGGCTCCACACTGACTTCAAGGCAATCTCAAGGAAGCAGTAAGGAATGTTTACAACCCATCTCACAGATTCAAAGCAAGCTGCTACAGTGGTTCTCACTAGGAGCGCGATTAGCTGTTTAGGCTGGACAATTCTTCCTTACAAGAAACTGACATGGACACTGCAGGACACTGCACTCCTGGTGTCTGGACATTGAGTACAAGCATAATTTATCAATCCCTCCCCATTTTAACACCTACAAAATGTAAAAAAAATCTCTAACAGAAAGGCTGCTTTCTTCCTCATCACTCAGCCCAGCAAGCAAGGTTACAATAATTTTTCATTTTCTCAGTCATTTAAGACTAGAAGCCTAGGATCTTTCCTCAAAACCCTTCCCTTCCCCATCAGTAAGTCACCAGCCAAATCATGTCAATTTTTTCTGCACAATGACTCTGTTCCATTTAATACATCGGTACCACCAATACTCCATTTTCCATCTTTATTTCACCACCTTCTGAACTCGGGTTCTTTTCTCATTTTACCAAGCTTGATCCTATCATCCTCTGCCCTCCAATCTCCACTGCACATCCAATTAACCAGAACTGCTGACTATTCCCCTAATAAAGTCCATGTTTTCTATCTTCAAAGCTATTGTTGGAATGTTCTTCTGCCTGAAATGTCACCTTCTATTGTGCAACCAACATCCTATCACAAGTAAAAAGTGCTGGCATAGTCTTCAAGTTCTCTTCCACATGCAGTCCAAAATCTTTTGGCAGACATATCTGTTTGAGAAGTTAATAAAAGTCATGGACATGTACTCAGGAAACAGCCAATGTATGCAACATTTTATGTGTAATTTTAGTGGCTTCATACACTTAAATATCTATGTAATTCAGTTGTTCCTTCTCTCTACCATTTAACTACCTTCTTTTGGGCCCTCACCATTTCTCAGCTGTTTTAACAGCTATCTCACTGCTTTCTTGGCCAGCCTCTTGCCCCTGCACGCCAGCTCTTTGTTTCCTAAGGACTCCCGTCTGTTTCAAAAACCACTTAACTTATGCAACACACTGGAAAAACTATTTAACACAATGTTTCTGAGTTTCAGTTCAACTTCCAGTTAAACAAAAGAACTAATTTACACTCTTGGAGTTGCTTTGATACATTTGACCTACAAAATGGAGACAACAAAATAGAAACAAATTAGTCTCTAGAATATTTGAATAAGCAGGGTTGGGTTGATCATAAGTGGTCTTCCAAAGAGGTGATTTACAGGCAGTTCTTCAAAGAGGAGAAAGATAAAGACCAGAGGAAGGATGTGTTAGAGGATGGGATGAATATGAAGTAACAGGATTAAAGAATCCGAGTTAATGCAAAACAGTGAGGCTAAATACTTGCTCCCCCAAACTACACCGCACCAAAATAATGTATCTTGAAGATTTTGTCAATTGATGCTCAAGAACAATGTAATATTGCTTTCTTCCCTCACTCAGCTTCCCCCTCCCCCTGTCCCTTCTGCTCACTCTCTTCTCCTTTTACCCTCAAGTCTTGTGGCCTCTGCATAACACATCTAAACTCCCTGGCATGTGAACACTCCTTGTTTAATGACCAAGTTCAGCTACCGTGCCTAGGTCATTATATGACTTGGTTGCTAAACGAGGAATTGTGTATAGTACACACATTACAATATTCAGAACAGAGAAATGGTCAAAGGAAACTCCACCTTGATGACTTTGCTTTTATTTGCATAACTGTTACGTGCAATAGTGTAGCGTATAACAGAACATAAAGCTACAGTACTGTACTATACAGTACAATCAGCAAAAATTATAGTACTGTATAAAAAGGTATATTGTACCAAAAAAAGACATTTAGGCTTTATAAACAAGATATACAAAACTGTATATAAAAAAAAGACAGGTCAAAGTCGGAGCAGCGCGTCATAGAACAGTCATGAAACAGGTAGGCAAGCAAGTTATATCTGTATTTAAATGCAGCCAAGTCAAATTAAAACAGACAATTATGATAATTCTTCAATATTTAGAATAGCAGAATAGCTACCCTCTTGAAAAGTAATCTAGAATATGAAATTTCGAATATACAGCTACCCTTTTCCCTTACTAACCCATCTGCATAAATCTGCACCAAAATATTTTTTAAAATAGTTCAGAAGGCTTGTTTAAAGTGTTAAATTGGTGACTTCAAAATGTTTTTAAAGAGTTTAGAAGGTCTGTTTAAAATAGGTATAAAAATAAAAAAATATGAACTTATTAAATGTAAAAGGTATCAGAAAAAAGTAATTTCTGAAAAGGAGGCACAGGAATTTGCAAGGAAAAATAACAGAAAATCACAAAAATAGGAAAGGATCATACCTCAAAACTCAGGCATGAGAAAAAGTGGTGTCTTTACGATCCTCGCTTTGACTCTTTGAGACAAAGCCTTGCCCAGGCTGGCCTCAAAGACTTGAGTTCGAGGGTTCTCCTGTTTCATGCCCCTGAGTAGCTGGGATTGCAGGTGTGCAGCACCGCACCCAGCTCCATAATGCTTTAAAGATTTTCTACGTGAAACACTTCTCCGGGGTTTCACCACAACTTTTAGACATTAAAGGTAATAAAATGTTCCAGGTTATCTTCACACTGTCCTTTTCTTGATAACCAAAGAACTATATGCTCATTGTAGGAGGAATGAGGGACTGGAACATTAAAAAAAAAAAGGAAGAAAAAAAAAGAAAAAAAAGTGTAAAGATCAAGAAAAGTAGGATTCTATAACGGAGCAAACCACTTGTAAATATTTTAGCATAACTCCTCTCAGTTTTTTAAAGTTACATTTTTGAGACTGTATTGTACACAATTAATACACACAACATAACCTTTCCAATTTATATTACACTGTTTTGAAATTTCCTATGTTTAAATAAAGCGGCGCTAACATAAATTTATACATACTAGGGTACCACTGCATAATATCTAGTTGTTGCTGTTATTTAAAGTGTTAAATAAAAGTGGTTGATTACTTTCATCCAGAATCCAGCTTCCCTATTTACTTTTTTTACCTTGTCTGAACTCCAGAAAAAGCTTTCTTTCTTCCCTTCAGTGTGTCTATCCTAAAGTTTACCAAGCTTTTAGAATCTGTTACACAAAGCATTCTATACAGTTACAAGTTTAAAAACACCCACCAAACACCTACAGATGTCAAGGATCAAAAAAAAAAAAAAGTTTATTTTTCTGAGTAATACAAAGACAGCATCTCTGAAAATCAAACATGTAACTAAGACAAAGGAAGGAATTCAGGAAACAATTATGCATGTATTAACAAATCTGTCACTTTTCAAGCAATTTAAAATGGTAGCATTTTTCATGACCAAGAGTGATCAATGCTGTTTTACCCTCTGCATTCATGTGCTTGCATTAAATATGGAAGGTTGAAGGGCTTTTCTTCTCTAAAGAGAAGGCAAACTGTGTAATGAGAACACGACCAATGAATAGCTATTTAAAAGAGATGGGATCCACTCCTCTAAGTCTTTGGTTCTTTTTTTTTTTTTTTTAATATAGTTGAGAACTTCATCTTCAACCTCAAGGTCTTTAACCTTTTTCGAGGCTGCCCACATTTCTAAACAGACTCCTTTCTTAGAGGTCATAAACACGGCCCATTCTTAGCAGACTGTGTCAAGGTCTCCTAGGACCACACAGAGTCTCCAAGGACCACCTGCTGTTGCTTGCTCTGTGGGGACATTAATAATAATACCTCAGAAGAATTAACAGCAACAATCTTGAGAAGTGTGCACTATTATCTTTACTTTGCAGAACCTGAGGCTTAGGTAGGTTAAGTGAAAATGTATGCAAATGTGGAGCCAGAACTTCAAGCCAGAATCTTTCAATCAGGTTGAGTGTAGAAGGCAGCACTGACCACATAGTTTAAAAAGGTACAGTGTCTGTCTTATTTATTGTCAGAACTTATGGAACATGCTAAGAGGCAAAAATTTAAGTGGAAAATGTAGGAATAGCGTGTTTTATAATCACTTCTTTTTAATAGCTGGTTTTAAAAAGTGAATTGGTTTCCCTGAGAAAGGGTTGCTGGATTTAGCAAACACAAATACATGGTATGACAAAATATTTGGGATACTTGTACCAAAAATTATACACTGTTTATCTGAAATTCAAATTTTCTGTGTCCAGTTTGTTATCTGACAACCCTAGAGAAAACAGCTTTATGAAACAAACAAAAAACACTAACAAATTACAAAGCTACAATTTCCAAAGCAGAAATCCGGGATGCCCTGTGCACCACGTGTCTTTGGGAGGCCAAGGAAAGGAAAGTGTAGTGAGGCTATGGCTGCTCTCAACTAAGCTTCCTAGGGGCTGGGGATTTAGCTCAGTGATTAGAGTGCTTGCCTTGCAAGCACAAGGGCCTGAGTTCGATCCCTGGCACCACAAAAAAACAAACAAACAAACAAACAAACAAACAAAAAAAAACCAAAAAACAAACTGAGCTTCCTTCTTTTTCCTGGTAGCAGACACAGCCCTGGACCCCAGAGACCTGGCTTTCACCAACCAGGCCATTTAATTTCACTGCGCATTTAATTTCCAGGTCCTTTTCTACTTTATAAGGATGTCATAAGGATTAAATAAAACTGATGTTGAGAGGGGGTATCATGTTGTATATGCTTAAAATGTGTGGTTCTTTTTTTTTTTTTTTGGCTGAATACTTAAAACTTACATTCTCACAAACTCGGAGAATTTAATCTCTCCCTTCCACCAAGAAAGTACTCAAGAAAAAATTATCAATATAGGTGGGCCCACTTGACAGCAGTTTGTAAAAGAAGTGGGGGGGCTCTAAATTGAGAAATGTGTTTGCAACCTCAAGTGAACTATGAAAAATGTATTGAGAAGCCAAAAGGTGTGCCTGGCAGAAAAAGTGTGCAATTACTGGTGAAGAACTGTGCATTTTTCAAAATGCTAAGGATAGACAATTGAAAAAGCAGTCCTTGACTCATAAATATTATTGAATCACAAATAAACATAAAAGTATAATGTAAAAAGGGGACAGAACTGTGTATATACCAATTTAATTTTCTACTTCCCCCTAAACCTCCAGTGTCTGGGCTTGAATATGTTTATTGTGGCATGAAAAACAACAAATTGGGCTTGGCTCAGATTGTTTGTTTAAATATTTTCCATGCACAACTTTAATCTTCAAACTTTAACAAAACCCAATCTACTAAACATGAATTGCTGTGAACAGAAACTGCTTGAAGAGGATTAATCAACAGCTTTGTATGTCATCCTCCAAACAAGGCCAAATACTGAGTCACTGTTGAATTCCTCACGTGCAGCTACACCCAGTTAATCCTCAAGAAAGCAGCAAACTCTGTAAATCTACTTAAACTGGGGAGCTAAGTACTTCACTCGTCAAAAGTAGCAGCATTTACCAAGTACTACTATTAAAAGGTAAGATCATTATAAGGAAAGATCTACACACACACATGACAATTCTTAAATTCACTCCCCTACCTCCAAAACCCCACTGCAAACTACTAGGATAACAAACTACTTAGGAGAAAAAAATGCCTTGCTACATTCCACAATTTCCAGAAATCAAACTATATAGCACCACTGAGAACTATCTCAAGAAAATTCCTAAATGGAAGGAAACATAAAGACAGAAATAGCTAACAAAAGAATTCAAGAAACATAACACAAAAGAAAAATGGAACTACCATTTTCTAATACTTAAAGGTTTTAAGTATAGAGCACTTCTCCTCAAAACATTAAAATATTTTCACAACTACAGATGTCCTGACAAATGGTTTTCATTTTGGTTTTGTGGGTACTATTTTCAAATAATCAGACTGGATCTACTTAATGAATATCATATATCTCAAAGTCACAATCAATAGTAACACGACATAGACTATTTCTTCATTGAGACTTGAACCAACAAACTTAATCTAGATACTAACTTACTGGGTTATCGCTCCACTCCGAAGCATCTCGCTTTGACCTGAGCTGAGTGAGTGTGTGTCTACTGTGCTCACATTAGACTTGTGATGCAGGAAAATCCTGTTTATCCTGGATGACTCTGGAGATCAGTGCTCCCTGATGCCCTAGCTACACCACGTGGGGGCAGGAAGGGGAGTGCGCACCACCAACCTCTGCTTTGAGTGGCACCAACTCCTATATATGCAAAATATTTTTAAAAAGTTTAAGAATTTTACAATCATGCAGTAAAGCAAGATTTTTACATCAGTGCCACCTCCAAACTCTATGGAATTCACCATCCAGATCATCTGTTTATTTCATCCTTCACCGTCTTTTTCAAAACCTCCATCCATCACCCCCTGCCCGCAAAAGGTGGGAAAAATCCCTAACTTGAATTTCTGGGATTTAGAAATGTAATATGCAAAAATGCAGAGACGTGTCACATGAGTTTCTACTGTGATGTGCACGGAAGCAAGTGGTTGTAGGGTGAGTTTTAAGGGCCTGACGGCCAGGATTCAAATTCTGACTCTGCACTGTGGGTGGTACAGATTCTGGGCAAGTCAGTTAATCCACATCTCAGTGTTAACTGTAAAATGGAGACACTAATATTACCTGTCTTATCACAGGATTGTCAAAATGACGAACTCAGTTAATCCACAGAAAGCATTCAGAATAGCAACCTGTAGGTAGTTAAGGTTCCCAGTGATTTTTAGTTACTACCATCATGTATGCAGAATAAAAGTTATTCGGGCCCATTGTATTTTTTCCAAAGGTGATTTTTAAGTATTCCTTACATTCAATTTTTTTTGCCTCCAAGAGATTATCTGAAATCAGTTCCAGCAGCTGATTATATATTTCTAGATTAAAATCAAATGGCATTATATACCTAAAAATTGCAATTCTTTAATCAAAATGAACAAACTAATATGAACCAAAAAGGTGCAAGCTTAACACCACAAAATCTTATAAAAAGCCTTAATTAGACTTCCCATTTAGGCTGAGCCAGAATGAGATCACAAAGTCACTCGCGGTAACCAGGTCCCTGCTCTGGAAGTGTGCTTTTTCAGTGAATGGCTAAATACTAACAAAAGAAACCTTTGACTCAAATACCACTGGTACCCTGGGTCTTGTGTCTGTATAATGCCTACACATTCATTTCTCTCTTTGCCTATAGAAAAAAGAAAGTCTGTTTGTTTTTCTGATTCAGTCAGCCCTTTTAGTCTTTGAATCTAAGGAGAGCCCAGTGAAAAGAGGGCATCTTATCAGCTCGCAGCAGCCAGCAGGCTGCCCCTCCACACACAAAACCTCCAGCCCTCACAGCAGAAGGCCTCGCCCTCCGAGCCCTTTCCCAGTTCAGAGCTGACACCCCGCTGGGTTCTGACAACAAATAAATGAATACACAAGGCCCTAACATAATTAGCCATCTTTTCAGGTAGAGTGAGGTGGGTGGGGGAGGAGAGGGTGGGAGAATATTTATTGGAAATCGGCTGCACTTGTGAAGTTGATGAAGGTACTTAATGAAGCCACATGAAGTGAGTTTTTAGAGCTGCCTGTTTATGAATCTTGACAATCCTGGCATCTACTTTAGACAAGTCATCAATGCAGATTTTATTTTTGAATTAAAAGGTACTTCTTAACCCAGGTAAAAGTTCCACTGACTTCGACATGAAAGGTACACAGACCGGGGTGTGTTTACTGCCTTAGGAAAAGTTAGCATGTAAAGAAACCAAAGACTCGAGAACAGAAAACATTACTTTTTGACTCTGTCGAAACGTTTGCAGATAGACTTATGCTAGCCCATATTAAAAGGAAAAAAAAAAAACCCCACGACTTTGAGAACAAGAATTCAACACAGTGAATAACCGTGTGAGCACCTATAAGAAGCCACCAGGCAGTGCTGTCATTGTCATGATTTCAATAAAGCCACATCTGCACGGAAGGCTACACTTCGCTGGTATCATTATCGGGATAATAACTTAATTGATTTGTCTCAGTGGCTAAGGATGTAGACAAGGGATTTATTATGGAGGAAAAATATCTGCAATCTTGCTTTTGTTTTCTCAACAAGCATTTTGCCACTGACCTCTAAATCAGTTTAACCTTTTCTAAACAGACCTGCACATTTTTTACATAATTTAAAGCTAGGTTTTGTTATTCCTGCTGCTGACTCTGTGAGATTTATCACAACATGGCTTCGGTAACCTCCTTTTAAAAACAGAGATGAAAAACAAAAGCCACAACTATAAGCTCCTGGTTCCACTCCTTTTAACCCGGCAGGGGATTTTGATCTAACCACTGAAGTGCCTTTGGAGTTCAATCTGTTAAAAAATGTATGAAACGGTATTAAAATAGGAAAAGGCATGTGTATGACTCAGGCTTATCCCAGTATCTCTGCAACTAGGATGTCACAGGATTTCCCTGTGCTTCGGAAAACTGAAAACCTTGAGAAAGTGACAGAAGTTCCTGTTTCTTTCTTTCTTTTCTTTTTTTTAAACTAAGAAGGGGGGCGCGCGCGAACACGCGAACACACACACACACACACACACACACACACACACTCTCTCTCACTCTCGTCTTCCGGGTTTCCTACAAATCAGACAGGTTCTCTGAGGTTCCGAGGGAAGACCGCACACCCCTCTTACGACTTTTCCCGTACTCTCCACACACAAAGGTTTCCGGGGGAAAAGCCAAACTTGTTGCAGGGCTGGGCGAAGCCCCCGGCCCCAGCGGCCAGGCCGGCCGGCCCGCCGCCCCGCCCCGCCCCTCCTCGTCCCTCGCCCGCGTCCCCCGGCCCGGCCCGCGGAGGGCGAGGGCATCTGCCCGCTCGGGTCGCCGGCCCGGGCCGCCTCCCCGGGAACAAGGTCACCGCCCAGCGGGTCCCGAGGCGGCGGCGGGGCAGCCGCGCTGGCGCCCTTTGTGGCCGGCGGCCCGCGCCCCGGCCCCTCACCTGCTTGCGGTAGGGCGTCCTGCAGGGGCCACTGGGCCCCGGGGCGCCGCCGCTGCCGCTGGGGAAGATCATCGCGGCGACCGGCGCGGAAGGGCCGGCGGGCCGGGGCCGCGGCGCTCCGGGAGGGCGGCCGGCGGGGGCTGCGGCGCGCGGCCGACTCCTCCGAGCTGCCGGAAAGTGCGGCGCGGCGGGCGGCTCTCACGCAGCTCCGGGGGCCGCCGCCCTGCGTGCCATGGGCCGGAGTTCGCGCGCGGAGTCTCCCGGCGGCAGCGGAGGAGCAGCGGCGCCGCGTCCCCACCTCCCGCGGCCTCAACCACCGCCCCGAGAGCGCGCCGGCCGGGGGCGGGGAGGCGGCCGCGCACCGCCTCGCGCCGCGCCCAGGTCCGCCCGCCCTCCACGCCCGCCCGCCGGGCGCCGCGCCCGCGCCCCGCCGGCCCCCGCGCTCTCCCGCCCGGGCTCGGGCCGGGGCCTCGGCGGCGCCCCCGCTCCGGTGCAATGGTTGGGTCTGGCTGCCCGCGTGCCGCACATTCCTTGGAGCGCCCCCACCCCTCCGGCTTCTCCCCTCGGTTCTTTGCCGGGGCACCCGGCCGGCGGCATCCTGGCTCGCGGCCCCTTTTAAGGGCATCGCATCGGGGAGCCACTTGGGCACCTGGGTAGGAGGCGAACTGATCCCTAGTTTTTTTCTGGTCTTTTCTTTCATCTTCCATAGTATCTCCCCGTCCCCCTTTCCCAGAAAAGGAGCGGACAATTCCTCCTTCTTCGACCAACAAATCAGCCTTCCATCCAACCACTGCAAATCGTCCCCAATTCACACGTTCAAATTCTAGCAAGGGAAACAGGTTTCTACCCCCCAACCCCTCACTTTACCCACGGTAAAGTTGCATTTCATTCCTATACTAGAGTCGACAAGCTTTCCTTCAACATGACAATATCGAAAAGATAGCAAAAATCATTGAAGACCATCCGTTGGAAAGCCCTCTCTCCTTCCCGAAACTGGAACAGTGTAATCCTTCCTCCTATTAATTACCAGATGTGACACGAATGTGCTCTGTTTAAGGGACACAGAAACTCAGTAAGCAAAAGGACAAAGGGAGGAGGTAATTTCCTTTGTTTCCAGGGTGGGCCGACCTAGGGCTGCTCCTCAAGATGCCCCTGTCTCCAGCAGCTTTCGGTGGGTGCGCTAAGCCTGGGGCCTGTGCAGTGCAGGCCTCCACAGCAGCTGGCCAGGCAGAGCGTGCCCTCTCCGGATGGGCTGCTGGGACAGGCTCGCCATCTCTCATGGTGGCTCCATGGTGAGTATTACAGAGTATTATCACCGCCGTAAATATTGCAGAGCTCTTCCTTGGTTTGTACACTCTAACACCTTCCTGGAAAGGTCCATCTGCGATGATAATGAAAAATCCTAACCTGTCTTAAACGTGAAGGCACTCAGCTTCTGGCCATCATAAGGAAAATGGTATCCTCTATGAACATCTAATTTCTAGCAAAGTTGTATCCATTCAAAGGTTTTTCTAGCGCCAAGATATTAAAAAAAATCTATCCCAGATATCCTGCTTGTAACTTAGTGGACTGCTTTCATGGTCTGCATTCTCCAGAAAAGGTAAGAAATAGCAAGTCTTGCCTGTTAAAAACAACTATATACCCCAAACATGCCTACAATTTCTAATTCATTTCACTTTTTTAAAAAGTAGCAAAAAAATTTTTCTGGTCATAATACTCCATGCACATGAGCAAGGAAGAACTTGCTAGGTAAAATTCACAGTAAAATATCCGTCCCTTAAAATGATTTAACTAGGGGGCGTGATGCCAGAAACCTGTGATCTGGGAGGCTGAAGCAGGAATATTACAAGTTTGAGCACAACATGTGCAATGTAGCAAGAACATGTTTCAAAAAATAAAAAGGGCTGGGTAAGCAGCTCAGTGTGAAGTCCTGAGATTCACTCCCTCTTACCACAATCAATCAATAAAGTGATTATCAAACAGTGCAGCTAGCTAATATACGCCAGGACTGGTTTCTGGTACTCTGTGCACTTACAATTTTGGGGGCTGCCTTTTTGCTGTCTTGTCTCACTAGGATCCTCTCGGGAGTTAGTAAGCACAGGTACAACATGGAAGGTTTAACTTAGAACTGTTAGAATCAAAAGTGCCTTTTCCTGAGCACTTACTGCTTAAGACCCTAGCAATTCATACCAGTCATCTACAGAAAAAAGTCCATGTACAATCTCAGTTGTCATGGCTGGTGTCTTAGGAAACCACAGTCTAAACCACAGAAGAACAGCATAGATTAATTTTTTATGTCTCTACTCTAAGGTCTTAATACTTGGGATATCGTACTATTCCAGAATGCTGACACTTGATTAGATATCTGCAGTAGTTTTATAAGAATAAGAAAAAATTTGAAATGTTAATAAAATTTAAATTAGAATGAAAGAATCCTCATGCTAAATATACTAAAATACACTAAAAATACTAAAAGAACATAAAAGGTGTCTATCTTTAAGATTAAAAAGGATATCTAAAAATCAGTATACAGTAGGTTGTATAACAGCAGATGGTCTAGAAGGAGAGAACATGGGGGGCATATAGTCTTTTAAAAAAAACTATGTCCACCAGTATTCAAAAGTTCCGAACTTGTGTAGGTGTATACTCCTAACTAAATAAACCATTGTAAGACAGGAAAAGATTGATTGTCCACACTCAAAAAAATGTAAAATGTAATGAAGTCATTCAGGCCCAAAGAATCCAACTTAAGGGAAATAAAAATATGAAACCATGTGTATAACGTATATAATCAATTAGAGTTATTCAGAAAGTGCTTAATGGTGTGATTATAAGGATCAATCCTAGCAAAGTTCATCTGGAAAAGTGTACTCACCTTAGAAACAAATATGTTTTTAAAAAGAGAAAGAAACAGTTCAGTTCAGAGAGACTGTAAACTGTCATAAGGAGAATAAGGGCTTTTGAAACTGTGTGGAGATGCACATCCTCTCTGAAGGGAAACTGAGACTTCGCTGCCGGTGCTGTCATACAACATTCTCCCCTAAACCCTCAGCAGGGGTAGGTAAAGCTGTGGGAATCTGACCCCAAGGGCAGCCACTCCATGGATTGCCCAAGTGACCTGTGACCTGGCTAGGATTGAAAAAAAATGAGTAGGGCCAATCCTATTCTCACCCTTAGGAATTTGATTCAGAAAACTGCAAAAGTTGAACCAGTTAGTAAAGGGGCAGAAACTACAAGAGTGCCAGTGTGAGGCATTGAGGCCACAACAAGCCAAAACCATATGTAAGCCAAGGTTATGAGGAAGCAGAAACTATGAGTAAACAGGAAGCTGACTGGCAGCAGAGCCAGGAGCGGGTGAGCACTTGGCTGTGAGATGCTGGAGGAAGCTGTAGTCCCCAGAGCTGCTCTGGCTCTAAAGACTTGAAATAGCTCTTAAGACACCGTGTGTACCTCACCCCCGCCTCCAATACACACTCCAATAGCTCAAAGTTCTTTGTGATCCAAGGAACAAAATTAAAACAAATCAGTAGAGCTGGCTCCATATTTCAGCTTCCCACATATCAGCCACATGGTCTGGGCAAGTTCATTGGCTTCTCTGGGTCTAAGATGGTCTTCGCAAGATTGTCTTAAGCACAGTACACCAAAAAAGTACCAAATTCAGTAACTGGCAGCTGTTATTATTGTTTTTCCAGGTTTTTATAGTGTTACTTGCAGATTTAAGTGGCTGTGCTGTGTAAATAGCTGATGCTTATCATAAGTGCAGCTGACCATCCAAGAACAGGAACAAGGATCAACAGCAAATGAAAAGAGCAAAACTAGGTAAGGGGAAGTCACTTTTAATAACCGCTGGATGGCTGAATGAACATGCTTTCTAAGACTGTTGTATACTACAGACTTAACTGTAAAAGGTTAAAAAAGTCTGGCATAGGGTCTCTTTCAAGGGCTTCAGTGTACTGAAGTTTTTCTTCATTTATTGTTCAGTTTTCTTTAAAGAAACTATGTGTTGGAGCAGGGCCATGTCATTGTGAATGGGAAGACTGTGAGCGGTGTCAGAGATCATACTCTGTAAGACAAGAATAATAAGGATGGAGCAACCAGTACATGCAGAAGCCTGCGATCTAGTGGGGGAGATCAGACTGACAGGCCATAATGCCTTCTGTGACTTGAAAGACCTTGTGCAACTGGAACTCAGGAGTCTGGAATTAGAGGGTATTTATTGCATGGAAACAATTCAAAAATGAAACATTCATTTTTAAATCTTTCACATCTTATTTCACTTTCACAACCATGCATGAGTTTGGAAGGGTTATTAGGCTCATCCTGCAGATGGGGGAAAAAGTTAAGGGTGACTGACCTGCCCCTAGAGCTAGTAAGTAATAGCAAAACAACATTAAAATCTTGAACTACTCAGGGTTAAAACATTTACTTAGTCCTGTATGCCCCCAAACTCTAATGCTGTATCTCAAAAAAGACCCACTGATTATGCTCTAATTCTTAGGTCAGTACTTGTTACTTATGGCACCCAAGTTGCTGTGCACCAATCATGCGAGGCATTACGTGGTGAATGGCCGCAAGTGGTCTAGACAATAGTGCGCTATGGGAATCCACAGGATGGAGAGACTGATACAGGATATAACATGGGTGTGGGAGGCTGAGCTGCATAAATGTTTTGTTAGAGGAATGTACCGAAAGAAGCACTGCGCAGACAACCAGAAAAACCGAACTAGACAGAGAAGACCAGCATGAAAAAAGAGGAGATTTGGGGCAATCCAGTTGAAATCCCTGCTAACTGATAAAGTCTGTGAAAAGGGCAGATGAGGAAGAATCAAAAATCCAGAGGCGTCCTTCCTCTACTAAACCTTAATACACATATTACTGAACCCCTTATAAGAGTGGGACATTTGAATGAAATGAAGAAAAAGTATAGTGGTGGAGCTCAGCTTTGACAGAGAAGATGTCCAATGAGATTAAAAATAGAACACCTCTATCAAAAAAGAACTGACCTAAAGAAAGTTCTACCCTTCTACCCCTGTAAGGCATGTCAAACATCCTGTTTACTTGGGTCAAATTGCAAGCAGAAAAGAATTAATAACAAATATTCATCTAACATTATTTCAGATTACAACCTTTAATTCATAAAATATAGCCACACATATTGGTTAGGGTAAGTAGCTCACACTAAAAATACTATTCACATTTGAGAGCCTTTAGTTTAATGCTCACAAAACCTCTGGCTCCTAGCAAAACAAAAAAGTATAAGAGATAAGCAAATTCTTTAAATTTATTTTCTTTTGTGGTACAAAATAGAGTTGATAAATGCTATTTCTAAAGTAGCAACAATATTATCTATTATTACTTTACTTTTTAAAAAATATGCAATTCTTATTCCATATTTAAAGGCCCTCTTGACATATAAAATCACATCTATATAAAAATGAAACAAGTATAATAAAACTATAGCTATAATCTTAGAATATATACAGGATGACATAAACATAGCCATAGTCTGATGAGGCTTACCAGAAGCCATGTTCTGATGATTTTTAAATCTATCCCTGGTGAGCAAAACAGAAGAAACAAGTTTTGCCCTGCCGCTACTTCTTTGTATGGACTACTGAATAACCATAGTTGTCATTTATTGAATAATTCTATATTCCAGGTACTTTCCAATTTTAGTATATGTGCTGCTGAAGCAAGCACTTCCAGGTACTTTCTAAACATGTTAAACACACACACGCGCACACACACACACACACACACTCACACACACACACGAGGAAAATGACTACTCCATTTTAATAATGAGGAAATAGGTGCCCAGAGGTTTAAGTAAGTTGCCCAGGTTCACACATCCAATACAAGTGGAGCTGGAGTTTAAACTCAGGTCTCTCCAACTCCAAAGTCTTCTGCCTACATTAGTATTAAGGGTGGTTATTATTACTATTAACTGTGATGAAGTCCAAGCTGCACTACAACGCGACAGCTCCCAGATAGCCACATGATCACAGGGGGGGAAATAAACAATTCGGTAAGCACTGTGTGTTGTTACGATGTCCGCTAGGTTAGGTGTATGAAATACATTTCAACTTACGATATCTTCAAGTTACAGTGGCTTATTGGGACATAACCCTGCCGTAAGGTGAGGCGCATCTGAAGGCAAACTTCTCACTATTAGAATATATACAGAATAGTGAAGATAAATATTCTGGCCCCAACCTAGTCCCTAAATCTCACTTAACTAACGGTTGCTAAGGAACAGTCCTTTCTTGCAAGCAGTTTCATTTTCTGTGATAGCTGGTAGGATAAAGTTGAGAGGCACAGAGAGCTATCTTGTAGGTGCTAAAATGGCGTTTCAATGAAAAGTATTTTCAGAAACCTGAACTGGAACTAAGAACTATTTTTCCATAAAAAATAATAAAGGGAGATCGTATTAGAGATTAGTTTCGTTATGAGATTCATAAGTGCTTATAGGTTAACTAAAAGTGTACTCATCATTTAGGACATTTCTCTCTATGGGAAAAGACATACTTCAAATTCAAAACAATTCACACACAAAGTTTTTTGGACATAATTAGTTATTGCTGTGTTCTTGCAAACAGTCAAAACTTCAAAGCTCATTTGAATTTTCGGCATAAAAATTCTCTAAAAGATAAATTTATCTTTCCATATTTTTCTATCCAAACAGGTACATGGCTTATTCTTTTCAAAAAATTGTAAAGAAAGGTTATAGGAGTTAAAAGTTCAAGACTTTGTTTTATACTACAATGAATTTGTACTTGTAGATAAAATTCTGTAGAAAAATAAAGCCAACAATTTGGGAAAGCAGAAGAAAAGTTCCTTTTTCATATATGTGGATTGTTGTTTTTCTAAATTACCCAGACGGATGCCCAAACCCTCTATACTTCTTGTGGAAATCCAGGATTGCTTAGAGGCAAGTCTATAAAAATAGAAGAGCTTATATTCAGACTGTATTTTAGATAATTCAAGAAAGTTTCCATGAATTATAGTAAAACTTACAAATTATTAAAGACAGACATTTACTAGGTAATCCTTGCGATTAGCTTACCCAAAGAGCTGGAAGTAACATAATCATTTATGTATGTGACAAAATTCAAGCAAAGGGAAAGAGCTGAGGTAAGGAAGGGATGATGTGCTGGGAAAAACACTAACCATACTCACCTCTTGACCTGAGAAGAGACAGAAAGTACTTAGGAAATAAACAGAATTTTGGAAAACTAGAACCAAAATCATGAAATCATGGAAACAAAATTAATCTGAACCTGGAATGACCATCTCCTTTCCATGAGTAAAATGCAAATGTGTGAATGACAACTTCTTTATACAGTAAACTGTACCCAGGACAAACGAAACCCTCAAGTAATCTAAGAACGGCAAAAGGTTATTATCAGACACCCCTGAATGTCTGTAGTGGATCCATAACACAAGTTAGTCTTTAAAACATTCAAAACACAGAAGGGGAAAAAAAAAACACCACACAACACTTTCTTTTCCCCTTAGGTGCTAAAGTCACTGTAGCAGTTAGGGTGGGGTTTCAACTTCATTGGCTTTGGGGTTTGCCAGGAGGATTGAGGGAGTAGCTTCTAGGTTCTCCTGGATAGGTCATGAAGGCAGTGCCTTGGGGTTTGTGTCTGGTATCTTAACCCTTTGGCTCCAGCAGTGTTCCCCTGCTCTGCTTCCTGTTTGCCTTGAGCTAAGAAAGAAGCTTTGCTCTGCTGCACTTTTCTACCATGATGTCTCTGCCTTGGAGCCACCCAGTCATAGGCTGAAACCCTGAACAAAGTAAACCTCTCCTTTAAATTGTGGGCATTGGGATCCGAGTCTCACCAAAAAGAACGCTAAGACAATCACCATCCGATTAGGTCTTTTTTACCTGAAAAAGATGCTAGAATAATTAATGATATTCTTTATGTAAATGGGAATGCTGAAAAGCTTTTCATTCTCCACAGAATTATAAAGCTCAAACAAGAACATACAGAATTACAAATGGACTTCTACTTGGTAGAATATGTGGGAAGGCAAACTTTCCAAAAGTAGGATGCACAGTGTAGAGTTCTGAAATAGGATAGCTAAGGAGCTTATAAAACTCCCCCATTCTAAATATTTTTAAGAATGACTAGCTCTGGGTTATCTAATACACTTAACACATGGGGCAAACTGATGACAGACCTGTGGCAAATTGATACTCCCCAGGCAGACAGAAGTTGAATGAGGAAATTCTGGTGTTGTCATGGCAACATGACTGATCAAGACATCAGCAATTCCTAATTCCAAACTATAAAGAACACTCCCAGGATGCTGACAACGTATTAAACAGCTACTCCTCAGAACTACCCTCCCTTTACCTCTCAGTCTAACACTGGATCTAGTGGTAAATATAATGATGTTTCAACCACAGGATCGTTGCCAAAACTTGTCACACTTTCTCTAACTAAGAAAAGTCTAATGATTTTTGGCAAATGATCCTGTAGTTGAAACATCATTATATTTGCGACTAGATCAAATATCAGACTGGGAGGTAAAGGGAAGGTAGACTTTTCTAAGTTAGAGAAGGTGTGTGAGAAACAGAAGAGTAAGGACCAAAAGGTATAATATATATTGGAGAAAGTGAAGAAATTGTTCAAATGGGAAGGGGAAAGAGCAAAGGAGGGGGAAACGGAGGGACAAGAAAAAAAATAGAAGGAAGAAATTGAAACAAAGCTTTTGTGAATAAGAAAAGGAAGACAGCTTTAAGGAAGGGGAGGAGAATGGGGAAAAGGTAGCAGCAAGATATATTATGTATAGGTACAAATTCCCTATGATGAATGTTATTATGTATATTTTAAATGTACCACTAAAATAATAAAAATAAATAAAAACTAAGAGGAAAAATACAGTTAGAGAAAGTGCTAGGAGAAAGAAAGTAGATAACTTTTGAAGATATTTATCTTCATATATAACATGAACATACATATATATGGAGAGTAAGAAGAATGTAAATATTCACAGATAGAGGCCTAATAATTGTATAAAAATGTTACCATTTATAAAATGCTTTAATATACACCTAACCCTAACCCCTAACCCTACAGCCTATTTAACAAACGGTGCTGGAAAAATTGGCTAACCACATGTCGAAAATTAAAACTTAGATATATGTCTCTCACCATGTACTAAACTCAAATCAAAGTGGATCAAAGATCTAAACATTAAAACAGAAACATTAAATTTACTGGAGAATAGAATAGGAAGAACCCTCGAAGACATAGGGGTAGGAAAAGAATTTATGAACAAAACCCAGACTGCACGGGAAACAATACAAAGAATCAGTACTTGGGACCACATGCTATTAAAAGGTTTTTGCACAGCAAAAGAAATCACCAATAGAGTAGGGCGAAAACCCACAGACTGGGAAAAAATATTTGCTAGCTATCCAT
>PVJO010025645.1:0-22414 GCA_004026905.1 Hystrix cristata
CCGCATGTCAGTCTTTTTAGGGGTTGTAACGAAGACAAAAGTCAAAGGTGAGGGCACTGAAGATGCAGAGTGATGTTTGGAAGCCACAAAATTAGTACATGGCCACAGAAGTAGGAAATGATAAAACTCGGATACAAACCCGAACTTCTGTCTGGGATGTTGCATCTGCTCTCTCAGCAGGAATTATTTTTAATAAATATTTAGTGTACCTCTAGTAGCATGGAATGGGAGCTTTGATTGCTTGGTCAGAGGTGAAAGAACTTGAAACTTAAATGTATGGGTGCTGCTGACGTGTGTGTGAGTGTGCGCATGTGAGTGAGTGTGTGTATGTGTTAGAGTTGGGATGTTCTTCAAGAGAAAGAAGTGACACAGAGCATGCAGACTAGGGTGCTCCCAGAAAGCAGCAGAAGGTAGTTAGGGGCAAGGAAAGGCAGCAGAGAGCAAGTTAGAAGGAAGCGGTGGTCAGTTTTCCCCCATCGCTCTCCATGCGCTCAGGTCCCTTGTGGAAGTAACGACTGCAATTTGTGGAAAATCATTCCCCAAGCCGACTTTTACTTGCTGGTTCTCTGGGTAGGTGGGTGTCCCGGAAATCTCCCAAGTGGAAATGCTTCCTATAGATTTGGAAGAAAAATCTGGGAACATCATCTGTTGTTGATCAGATGTTTTGGAATTTAGTTACCTGTACTCATAGATGAGACGTTTACTTGTGGGCCCCAGGGAAATTATTATCCTCGCCTGTGGGGAGACTCCTCCATCAGAGTAGATTCCAGGAATGTTGGCGCAGAATCCCTGTGAACACATGGGAATCAGCCCCCCGCAGATGCAGAGGGCTGTGGCCGACAAACCGATCTGAGGCTCCAGGAAGCCAGACTGCAGAGTGCATCACGTGGCAGTAGCATTTTGGTAACTGCACGGATGGCTGCGTCCTTAGGAGCTTTGCCCAGAAGGGAGCTGTGAGGTGACTGATGTCTTAGCTGTTTTGAAGCCACCAGGAGGCATTATGAATCCAAAGAAAGTTAATAGTGCTTCAATTCTCTGTACTGAATGATTCTTCAAGAAGGAATGCCTTACCCACAAGTGGCGCACACTCTGCTCCTCACATGGGCAGAACTTCTGGCACCTCACTGAAGAGGTGACTGCACATGTCGCCTGGCTGCGCAATGCACAGCATTATTGCCTCGGCTCGCTTTATAGTCTAGAGGAAGCTAGGGTGTGGAGACCGTCTTTCTCCAGGTTTGGGATAATAAGGAATGTTTCTGAGCTGTGAATGATTTCTTAGAGTTGAGCGCAAATAGCATATATTTCTCTCTGGCTGTAGTAAACAGACAAACCTGGCGTACGAAACACCACAGTGTCATATCCACTGTGCTGAGATGCACAGAAGAATGAAGCCGCTCTGTTCGTCTAAACCTAGAGGACCTTTTTCATGAAACCTGACCTGCTTTGGGGCCAAAATGAAATTAACTATAGCCCAATAGCTGTCAGAGCTTACTTATATCTGACATTTAGACAGTCCCTTTAGTTAATGTTCCTTCAGTAGGATACTTGTTCATAACTCTTTTGCCCCTTCCCAAAGCTTTTTGTTGTTTTGTTTGTTTTATTTTGTTTGTTTTGAATGCTGGGGGTTGAACTAGGGTCTTTACACTAAGCTACATCCTCAACCATTTCCATTTTTTATTTTGAGACAGGGTCTCACTGAGTGACTAAGTTGCCCAAACTGGACTCCAACTTATGATCCTCCTGCCTCAGCCTCTCAGAGTGCTGGGATCAAGCTATTTTTAATAATTTCTGTCCTTTTTCACTTCTCAGGTATCTCTGTCCTCTTAGCCACCTCTTTGAGGAAAGATTTGGACATTGGGGACAGTTGTGAATTATGTAGCCACAGGGACGAGGGGATGGCCTGGGCTCGGTGTCCTTCAGCGGTGTCAGTGTCCAGGCTGAGGACAGCTGTGTAGTGGTCTTTGTGTCTGTCCTAAAATCACGATGTTGAGGCTCCAGTGGAGAAAGTCACCCAAGTTTTGGGCTGTGTTAAATTAACCAAAATCCTTCCTTATCCCTTAAGTAGGTATATCCTTGTGTGACATTATTCCATCCCCTGTGAATAGACAATGGAAAGCTTGCCTGATGTCCCTGCCCAACACTCCCCACATTCTGTCTAGCAAGTGGTCTCCCTCCTACCACAGAGACAATGTCACTCTACAAGAAGCAAAATCTTGGACTCCAGCCTGTGCATCCGAGACTTACCTGTATCTGCTTCCGGTTCCTCTCAAGGGTGCGCTGGGAAGCAGTGCTGTCTCAGTGGGGGGTGAGCACAGGGAGAGTACTTATTGCCATACAGAATAAAGGTACTGCTCTCATTATATTTAAAATTTGAATAAGCCAGTGAAAATAATTCAAATATAAAAAAATCATGGAGAGGGTTTTAAAAATCAGGATTTGAATTATAAGTTTTAAAACGGTAGTTTGAATTATAAGTTTTAAAGTTTCAAATAAGTTGAATTGCACTGTTGTTAAATGCTATTAATTTTTTAAAAAGTATATTTCTTGACCCATGAAGAAAATAAAACAATAAATATTCTATCTTGGCTAAAATGTGCACATATATATATATATGTGTGCATATATACACATATGTTTTATGTATGGTTGTGAATATATCGTCTGTCTTTTGTTTATCTAAGTATTAGATTCAATGCTTGACTAGGCTACAGATATATCTAGTTCTGAAGTATTCTAGTTATGTAACGTGATGATCCATTCAGGGTATGCTTAATGCCCTTGAAAATCGGATCCTCCCTAATAGAATATTCCGCAGCAATATTCTTAAGGTGAATGCAAATCTCAAGTTTTCAAGGACAAACCAGATTTCAAAAATCCAGGCCCATTAGTTGTTTGAATATTTATTGGTGCAATAATCATTTGTTGAATATCTGCTAGGGCAGGCACAGCTCGGTAAGGGGAGAGGAGTACAAAGGTGGATAATGACATGGCAACTTTATAAACAGGATTATTTGAGAGAACTATAAAAGGAACAAATAATTCAGACTGGGCTTATCAGGAGACATTTCACAGCAGTACGTGTTCTAAATTAGAGGTTGGGAGTTTAGTTCATCAAATGAATAATCCCATAGCACCTCATTCTATGCTCATTTTACCCAAATTCCAACTTCAGTAAACTGTAGCTTTTCATTTGAGAAAGCCGAGTTGTGCAAAGCTCTCTTCAGCCCATCTCACATTGTCTCTGCCTGTTCTTGATCTTCTGGGTGGAATCCTAATTGGTGCTCTCTCCAGCACCTCACGTTAGCAATCTGCGGTTTACCCCCCTTAACTCTGAAGATCGGCACTTTCCTTCAGTGGTAGAGGCCTGACTTTACACCAGTGGATGAAGATCTGGTCTGTTCTCTCCAATATGCGCTGGGAACTAAGGTAACTTGCAAAGAGATCCTTCAGCAGTCTGTTGCTGGTGGGGTGTTAGCAGGTGGGATGAAAAGGGATGGAACAGGCAGAGCAGGTCTGGAGTCCCAGGACTGTCACTTAGCAGTCTCAGGTACAAGGAGATTTGTCTTGGTCCTGGACTCGATGAATTGGATATATTTAGGGAAAGTTTTCTTCCCGTTTCCTCATTCCAGGATGGAGCCTAAAACCTGTCATTTTGCTCTTTCCAGATAGCAGCTACAGCTAAGGGCATTTTTATTTTGTTAGTGTTCTCATCTTACTCAACTTACACAACTCATATTTATTTCCGGTTGGTTTGGAGACACTACATATCCTTGGTTTTCCTCCTCTGTAGGTTGCACCTTTCAAGGCTCCTTGGCTGGCTGCTTTTTCCACACCTGATTCTAGATATTGAAGTGCACCAGGACTTCATCCTTAGTCACTGGCTCTTTTCCATGTATAGATTCCCCCTTGAGGTGATTAGCCTCATGGCTTCAAATTGTGTTTGTGCTGATCACTGACAGACTTATTTGCCTGTCTCTGGTTTCGCCTTTCCATTCTAGCCAGGTGTGTCTACTCGCTTGTGTTACATCTTCACTCAGTGACTGCCGACTGTGTCTCTAATGGGCAGAAATCTCACGCAGACAGTGATTTCTCATCCTTCATACGCATCACACTCGCAGGACACGGTGAGCCAAGGGCTGCGTCTCCTGCTGGAACCCGAGTTCAGCACCGTGGTTGCTGGAGTGGAGCGAGAGAAGACAGTCTAACCTCTGTGGAGGAAGAGAGAGGTTATCGCTGGATCTCAGCTGGGGCTGCTGTAGCTTTTAAGACAACTCTGTATGTCTCATGCCCTTATGTGATGGATTTTCAACAACCCAGAGCACTCATATTCTGTGGTTGTTTCTAGAATGTTTGGTGTAGTTCTGTGTGCCCACGATAATCGCTGGTAGTCGTAGGAGCAACATGTCTGGAGGTCCCGCAGGCTGACGATCTGTACTTCTTCCGGTGATACTAAACAAGGTGAGCTAAGCAAAAAGTTCCAAATTCGTCTTCTCAGACTCTTGGGTCTTCTTTGGGGTAATTTGGATACTAGCTGCCATAGTTGTACAAGGCATTTGCTAGCATTTTCTCATGCATTTTCCCATTTGAATCTTCCACCAACCCTACAAGGAAAATAACATTAGTCTTACTTTTCAGATTCAGAGAGGAATGTGTAGAGTGATTGCGTGTGCGCACAGAGTAAGCACCACAGCCTGCTTTCTTCCATCTGTGTCCTGTCATTCTGGTGCCTGCTGTGAGCCACACACACAGGCCCATGCTGAGCTCTAGCCGGCTTTTTCTGTTGGTGAAGTGACCTTGCTCGGTCCGCAGAGCATCTCCTGTTGCCATCCTCCAGGCATGCGGCTCGGTGGTCGGCAGCGTCCCTGCCAGTCCCTGCTTTAGGTGGGACGTTGAATGTCCTACAGAGGTACCTGTGTTAAAGGCTGGGTCCCCAGAGTGATGTTATTGAGACGTTTTGGAGACTTCAGGGGGCGGGGCACGGTGGGACGTTTTTGGATCTCTGGGGATTGTTGCTAAAGGGTTGTTCTGACCCTGGTCATCTTCCTGCTCTGCCTTTTCTTCCTGGCCGATGAGGTGTGCAGTTGTTCTCATCTGTGCTCCCACCAAAATGTGCTGCCTCATCACAGCCCCAAAACAGCAGGCCACTCACTTGTGAACCAGAACCTCCAAAACTGCGGCACAAGGTAAACCTTTACTCTCAGGGTTTTGTTTTTTTTTTTCCCAGTGGCAGAAAACTGACTAGTATGGTTTATAATATCTAGGTGTCCCCCAAGAGCCGCATACCCTCAGAAGCGAGGCTTCGGAAAGTGGCTGGATTCTGGGAGCAGTAGAGTTGACTCACTGCTTGGAGGTGGGAGCTGGTCAGTGGAGGTGGATAACTGGGCTTATCTCCCTGCCTCCACCCTTCACTTTCTGCTTCCTGGGTACCATGAGCCGAGCAGCTCTTCTCTGCCAGGCCCTTTTCTGCGCTGTCCTGCCATGGAGCCAGCCCACCATGAATTGATATGTGAGCCAAAATAAACCTCTCGTCTGCATTGCTGGTGTCAGGCAATATGTCCTAGTGGCAAGGAAAGTGATTTGGACACATTTCCTAAGACCTTGGATGCTGTTTTATTTCTGCTAGTATCTCCAGTTGTTGCCAGGAGCCGAGAAAAGAAGGAAAAAAGTTTGTCAAAGGACAATTTAATATTGTATGTTTTCTTTGAATTGTAATATTTAACCCAGCTTTAAATTTTTTATTTAGCAAATAAGGTACAAAAATCAGAGAAAGGAAGGGGTTTGTGCACCTTCACCCAGTTAATGGCAATGTTCAGAATGGGGCTGATTCTTCACCTTTCTTTTCCATGAGCATGTAGCACCCATCTAGTTCCTTGGAATTGCTAACCCTCAGCCTCAAGTTCTCCCCTTATTTGTTTGAGAAGGCAGGTGTTTGGGACAAGAGTCTTTTCCACTGTCTGTAAGTCATGAGCTACATTTATGTATTCAGTCTCTTCATTGTTTGACCCTGAGTATTTGAAATAAACTGTTTTGTTTCTTTAACACAGTAAGTCCGCAACTTACGAACATTCGAGTCGTGAATTTTCACAGGTGTACGCTGTACGACTCAATTTGTCAGCTTATGAAGGAATCCGACGTACCAACAATTCTCCTGGAACTGAACTCATTCATAAGTCTGGGACTTACTGTATTTCGTATGTTTCAGTTTTAAATCATAGTGATCAATTGTTGAAAAGAATCGTCAGGTCATTTATCAATCACAAATACCCTTGAACTTTTTTGCATTCTCATGTATTACTAATGTATAATTTAAGCATGTCAAACAATTGCAACTGATATTCCTAGGCTTCTGGTAAATGGCAGTAGAGTTTCACTTTTATTAAAACTAAGTGGAAGATTTAATATTTACAGTTCCTTTAAAATAAACTCCCAAACTCATAACAACTGTTAGCTCTGATGTGACTTAAATAGGTAAGCCTATTTAAAAATAGCCTTTTAAAAAAAATCAATTTAAGCTGCCTCAGACAATTCATAGACGGTGTCAAAGAATCATTAGAATAATTAAGTCTTAGCCCTGGCGTGACTCTTAGAGACCTGGTACAAGTTATTCATTTACAGAAAGGAAAAGCTGCAGAGGAAAGGCTAATACTTCCCTGGTGCCCCAGCCCATTTCCCAGCAGCTTTCATGGCTGAGGCCTCAGGCGGGTCATGGTACTAAACATGCCCAAGGCCAGGTCTGCGGAGTCAACACCGCTGGCTTAACGATGTCAAGGCATGCCAGTATCATTGCTTGTTCCTTTGACTCTAACTTTGGTACATTTAATTCTCAGCCCAGCTTGGTACCACATTTCTATGATCTCCCTGCTTTCTCTTTCCCTTATTATCTGCTTCAACTCCTCAAGTCCTGAATCTTTGATGAAAAAAATCAGCTGCTCAGAACTTACTATTTTGGACTCAGTTGGAAGACTGGCTACTGGGATTACATCCTGCTTCTGGCCATTGTCCTGCATACTTAAGTACAAGTGTGGGACTCTGTTCAGTTTTTTGTGCCTGTACTCATCCTTCCATGAACCAAGCTGTGGCCTGTCTCAAGTGCTGTTCCTGGCCCTTAGTAACATTCTCCAAAGCAAGATGACTCAGACCCTGACTAGTAGAGCTGAAGACGCAAGGATGGTGCCTGCCTCCCACCCAGCCCACTGCTCTTTGCAGTACATCACATCCTCTCATTAGGCTAGGAAAGAGACCAGGAATGGTGGATGTCACGTCCACAATAAAACAATGTAATCCTCAATTTTGTGGAACAGAACATTGCCAATATTAGAATATACAGAAATTTGTCAAGACTTTACTAGTCGTCTTCCAAATGGTCTAAGATGCGTTGGAAATGAATGTACAGTAGGGGATATGTAATCAAATGCCTCTGCTGAAAACTAAATGTGCAGCACAGGCTTACAGAAAGCTTGAGCAGCAAAAAGCCTTGCCTGAGAATACCACTAAAATGTAAACAGATCTTCCCCGACATTCTTGTGCCAGTTCACAGACAGCTTGTATTAGGCATTATAATCGCTGAATTATAACCTACCAGGGTCATTTGTCATGGGATGACTAAACTAGAAGCAATGAGAAACCAAGTGAGCAGATAAAAAACTTAACAAAATCTGTGAAATAAGAGATGGGAGTGAGGAATTATTAGTTGGGTAATTTGCTTTCTAATAATGTACAACAGGTTTTACATGAAGAGCAGCTCAAAATCTGAAATGAGTCTGTCTGTCCTTTAAGTGAAATCTCTGACTGGCTCTTCAACAAGATCACTATATCTTGGTGGGATTATCCTGAACATTATAGTTTGCATCTTAAGTGTGTCCCAAAGGCCCATGTGTTAAAGACCTTGTCCTTAGGACGGCACTGTGGGAGGTGGTGGGAGCCTTTAAGAGGTGAGATCTACTGGAGAGTCTTCCGGTCTTTGTGGATGTGCCCTCGAGGGATACTTCAGGACTCCAATCCCTTCCTCTTTCCTTTTCTTCCCAGTCTGGAGGTGAGCAGTCTTGCTCCACCGTGTGCTCCCACCATAATGTGCTACCTTGCCTCAGATGCAGAGTAGTGCTGCTGTTTAATCACGGACTGGGGTGTCCAAAAGTGTAAGCCAGAATAAACCTTCACTCTTAATAAGTCAACAATCTCAGTTATTTCATTGCAGTGATGGAAAGCTGACTGATAGATTGAAGTACAAAAATGTTCTTTTTTTTTAATTGAACTGAGATTTATTGGTACATTTTAGATATATATATAATGATCACATTCATCATAGTTAATTTGTACCTGTACATAATATATCTTGGCTTTTTTCCCCTTCCCCCACCTCTTCCTTCAATTCCTCTTCTCCTCCTTATTTATAACAGCTTCATTTACATTTTTCTTTTTTTTTTGTTCTCTCTTTTGCTTGGTGTCTGTGCATGTAGAGCCTTTCTTGCTGACCCCATGGATGCAGCAGCATCATCGTCAGTGTCTGCCTGAAAGGCAGATCCAGGGGCACCTGCCCAGTTCAGCCCAACTCTCACCACCAGCACATCATACAAATGGAGAGGCCCAGGTGTGCTCTGGTGTGCAAAGGAATCCAAAGAAGCTGTGCTCTTGTTAGTTTCTTTGAAACTTTTAAACCCCAAGCTGTCTTCCTGAGCTAGAAAGACTGCAGAGTTGAAGAGTATCCAAGGCCACACCCATTGGGTGCCCCACTGGTGCCCTCCCCATGTCCCCTACCCACAATTCTTTGGCTCACGTGGACTAGACTTGACCTGATTTGAATCGTCAATCGTTGCTTGTCTGAGGGCTCTCCACAGTCACCAGAATGCACTTGGCTTTGTTTGTGGCAGGCTGGAAGCTCAGAGAACAATTCACCCTTGTTTCCCTCAATGTCCTTCCACCAGTGACTGATGAGTTGGTGTGGGAAGCCTCTCAGATGGACTGGCTCTCCGATACTGTGCACACTACACTCCAAGTACCCACTAATGTTCACCTTTATTTATAGAGGTGACTTACGGACAACAAACCCTTTATCGGCCACTTGTCCTTGCTTATCTAATTTCTCCAATCTTTCTTGAACGTTTCCTGGAATTGACTCTAGAATAAATTTCTTGCAGTTACTTCCTTGAATCAGACACTTCTGTAGGAAAAAAAAAAGCCAAGATGCTATTATAGCACCAGGTCAGGGTGTAAGGCAGGAAGCTGTGTTTTTCAAATGAGGCAGGGTTGGGCTGAATGAGCCTGACCCTTCTTCATATTCTGTTTTCCATTTGCCTTCTGACACCAGGAATTTTTTTTTCTTTTTCTAGCTACAGAAAAGTACAGCATGCTCAATTAAAAATGACCACACAGTTTCGACTTTCATTAAAAAAATGAGCTGGTGGCTTGGATCTAAAAGTATTAATAAGAGAATAAAAAAACCTGGCACTAAGTGGAACCTGATTGTCAACACCAACTACATCCTCTTAAAAGATATTTAAATAATGTTTCCATTTTTTACACCTGAAGCATCCACCAGACACTATGAAATACGTTTGGTGTCAAGGAGTATTATTTATATTTGCTTCCCCCAGACCTTTGGACAGAATTGTTTGTGAGGCGTTAGTCTCTCAGAGCTGTGACGTGGAAGATAAATACCGGTGGCTCCAGGAACTCTCTATTACAAAGGGAAACACTGTGTCACCTGGCTTTGTCCTGCTTGCCCTAGGACAAAGGATATTTTTCCTTTTTGTGATAACTGAACTGGCGTTTTCAAATATCTATAAATACTGAGTCTGAAAAGTCATATTAAGATAGCGCTGCCCTTAATATTTGTTGAGTTTGCCAAGACATGGACACCGATGGCAGAAGACTACAGCCTGTAATGCGTAGAAGCTAGTGGTGAGTTTGTTTCCAGACATCAAGTCTATATGAATTGTACCTCCGAAGGATGTAGAGTGGGGCAGATTCCGGTAGTCTGATTTGTGCTGTGACCCTTATAATTTTACTTCTAATCTCAAACCCACTGTCTGTGCCAAAGCCATGTGTGAAAAATCTTTCACTGAGAAGAGGCAAAGCATTTGGCTGACCTTGGGCTTCGTCAGGGGCTGGCATGTTCAGTAAACAGTTGGCATCTGTGGGCTCAGTTCATGGTTCATCATCTTGCCGATGGTGATCAAATCCTCTGGAGCTAGCTTTTCCTCGGAATTACCCTGCCCGCGGTTCCACTTTTAAGCACGTCACATTATACACATGACATGGTTGGCTTATTGAAAGCATAGTAACCATTGAGGGTGTTAACAGATGTTTGCTGGGAAAACTTTCAGTGAAGCCATGATTTTCCATTTCATTTTAGCTTTACATACATTTTATAAATCCTGCAATCCAGAGGATGGAACCTATTTGTTAGTTAGCTGCCTAGAATCTGTAACATTTAGGCAATTCTTTGAGAACTTTCCAATTAAGGAAATTGTAACAATTTTCTAGGTTAGTTTTAGGTGTTGGAAAGGACCAATATTCAAGCTTTTGTATGCAGTGGAATCACTCTGTCCAAAATAAACCTGCCTAAACCCTTGCAGCTCTGAGTCAAGAGTTGGACTGTATCTTTCTGATAAACTTCTTGTGTATATCAAAGAACTATATAGCCTGTGTTCTAACATTTTGCTATTGCTTTTGCTAAATTCTAGTGTAAGAAAAAGCTATGAGGGGAGCATTGTGTGTTGTCCTACGCTTTTTATGGAAAGCATAATTTGAAAGCTGTGATCCTTCACGTTGCCCTAAGACCCTCGGGGGAAGATCCTCCTGACGTGATGACAAATTCTGCCCACAGTTAGGGCTGGGGTATAGCTCAGTGGTAGAGCACATGTCTAGCATCTGTGAGGTGATCCCCAGCAGTGCAAAAAAAGTTTATCCCAAGCTCAGGGTCCGGTAATAGTTAAAATTTTTATTTCCTTGATAAATTTACTTCTAAATGTTATTCACTTGTGATTCCATTGTGTTTTCTTCTTCACTCTGGCTGCTAGAAAATCTAAAACCAAAGTTTGTAAAGTAAGTGTAGCTTTCTTCCAGTACCCTTTTAAACCACAAATATTCATTTTTCTTTTCTTTTAGTGCTTGAACCAGAAAAAGGAAGATGAGCCAAGGTTCTCATTTTAAGAGAGCCTTCTATTTAAAGCTGCATCGTGTCTCTTTTAGAAGTGGCCTTAGTCCTGGACTCCCTGGGACGCAGAGCTTGAGGAAGGATTAAAATGCTGAAGTTTGCAAGCTGCAAACCCAGCACAGAAAAAGTGAGGGAAAATGGAGTACAAAGGATGCAAAGCAATACACAGTGATACATTGCTGTGCCGGCTTCCCCCACAAGGTGATCTGCAGAAGCCCACAAGGTGCCACTCAGTAGACAGAGCACTCCTGGGCTGTCTGTAGTGAGGAAACTTGCCTTACATCAGCCGGTGTGACCCAAGAAAAGAGCTCTTTGGTCCTTCTTTGATTTTCTTTAGGACAGAATGGGCCTCATTGAAAGCTGATGCTCTCACACGTCCCGGATGGGCCATTCAGGCCCTTGGGTGCTGCTTGGATGTGGAATTCCACAGCCTGCAGTGTGGGGCTTCCTCAGGTTCCGCGTGGCTGAAGGAGCCCAAAGCACCAGGCTCTGCGTGCTCAGGTGAATGTCTTACAGGCTCTGGTGGTGGCACTAAGTCTAGAACTGGCCAGTGAGGAAATCCAAGAAGATGCTAAGACTCATGTTGGACACATGAGTAACAGAAAACAGGAATGCAGTGAGAAGGTCGAAGGGAATGCAAATCTAGATGTGAGTTAAGTAATAAATGCAGGTTATTGGAAAGAAAGTAAAGGTTATTTAACCCATTTAAAGGATCAGGAAGAATTTCTAGCTTGGAAATTTTGGGGTAGAAATGCCATAACCTGAGATATGAGGAGCATGTTTATAGGAAAGTAGAGGAGGAAGCTGAGTAGGATAAGGTAGTGAAGACATTTGGGGACATGTTGAGCTTGAGGTCGCTCAACTGGAGGCATCGGTTGGCCACTGGACATGTAAGTCTGGTACGTAGAGGCAAGTCCGGATGGCCACGCGAGCTCCAGACGTATCACCAAAGATTGTAGCTAAAGGCCATCAGCGGAGGAGAGCCAGAAGGAAGGCAAGCCAGGAGAGGAGCATGAGGAGCAGCTTCTAAGGGAGGGGTATCGCGTGTGTGTGAGTGGGAAAAGGGTAGCGATAAAGGAGACAGGGAGAGTGGTCGGAGATAGGAATTGGAAACTTCCTGTGGCTGTCGTTAATAACGTATTTGGGACAGAAACTTCATTTCCTGCTCGTTATTTGTGCTAATGCATCATCGGTCCTTGATTCTGTAATGAGCAGCTGTCACTTAGAATGAACATACTTACGAGCAAGGGACAGACTCAGTGAATATGAGTGTATATTGAGCACCCCTATCATGAGTTGTGCTGTGTAATTTATATCTGCTTCCTCCTTAATTCTTCCACGGTAACCCTGTGAAGTGAGTCATGGTATCAGTACCAGTGGGAAAGAGTGCCTGGGGTCTAAGCGTAGTCATCCGTGGTGCCGGCATGGGAGTGTCAGGTGTGTCTGAGACCATACATGCGCCTGTGCTGGACCATGTCTGCCCTTTGGCTCTGACCACAGGGTCTGATCATAAAAATCCTTGCTGAAAAATCAGCTCTCTGGATTTCAGGGCGAGTCCCAGATCTTACTCCTTACACTTTTAGTGCTGCATTTAAGCAGCTTGTCTGTAAAACTAAAACAGGTGACAGTAAAATTTTATTTTTATCCTCTCTTGAGAAACCATTTGAGCATTCAAAACTTCTACTTTGCATCTTTGCTGATCTCCTGTACTAGTGCTCAAAATAAGTATATCACGTGATACAAGCGTTTTGTCTGGAAGGAAATCCTCTGTTATAGAGTAATGTTTTTCTAAATGTGATACGTGCACCAGACAATAAATCAAAATGTGAATTTTGGAGATCAGATCTATCCCACAGGTCGTATGTAAAATTTCTAGGCAGACCTAATTAATAATGACACATTGATATAGTTTAAATGGGCTATAAACTAAATAATGTTGTAGCTGACATGCTGGGCCTGTACTTTCACCCTGAATAGATTTTCAACATTTGAATGGAATATTTATGCTCTTAGGCAAAATAAAAGAGCACAGTCAAATAAGCTGTTACGTGGTGCATTAAAACTACTTTCAAGTGACTCCATAGTAAACATTTCCACAATTTTTGTTTTTGCAAAAGGACCTTTACAATTAAGCGCAGACCTCTGTTCTTAGAACTCAAAGAAAGTGCCAGTGCCACTCTGGGTCTTTTTGAAAAATGATAGTGGTGTATTTATTAGGCAGTGATGAAATCTCCATTACAAACATCACACACATGAGCTAAGGCAAGCCCTGAAATGCAGAAAGTCAAATCTGGTTTCCAAGTTTAAGAGTAAGAGAACATTTATTCTTGGACTGCCCTGAGTTTCACACACAGCCTACTTTTTCTCTTGCTTATCTCTTATCCCTCCTTTTTTGCAGTTTATAGAGCCTGCAAGTTTGAATCAAAGTCATTTCCAAACATTCACAACTACATGCAACATCTCTTACTTACAATATCCAGGAAAATATGGCAGATACACAAAAAGCAAATTCTTATATCTGTGTGAAATTAAGCACTTTTCTCAAGCAGGAAAGATGACAGAATTAAATTGTATTCACGCCATTTATGAATGAAATTGTTTCTGCTTTCATTCAAATGAAGCAGACGACACATTTTCCCTTAAGTGGTTCAACTGGCAATCAGGTTCCCAGACAGATGCAATGAAAAAAATGTATATAATTTGACTGATCATGAACTTGATTAAGATGTTTTTGTGTGATTGTCTTTGGATTGCCCCTCATGGAATGAAGTGCTGACTCTGCATAGCACTCAGGTGTTTTTTGTGCATGCAGAAAATTATTTTAATACTCTTTAAATTTATACATATGTGCTTTTGTGAATAATTTCTAACTTTACTGGATTTATTCTGTAAAACAGAAGTGTTCCAAGTTCTAGATTCAAGAATCAGTTGGAATTATTTCTGGATTCTTCAGAATTTTATTTGTTTTTAAACACTGTCATTGTTGGAAGAAATGTTTATTTGCTTTTACTCTTGAAACAAACTATTAGTAGAGTTTACTAATTAGAATCTGTTGTAATTGCAGTGCATTAATTAATCATCTAGCAACTACAAAGGTCAGGGATGCTGCCTTACCTTGGAACTGGGTAACTGCGTCTCAAAAAAGAATAGAGTTGAGTCCTGGATCTGTCTGATGGTGTCTGTGTCCGCTGAAGCAGAAATTTCTGTGACTTCATCCTCATGTTGCTGAGATTCTGCGGGCTCAGCCGGAGCTCGGACTGTCTCCTCCAAGGTAGCTAGTGAGCTCACAGGGCGTGATACTTTCAGGAAGCCAAGATTCCAACCCACACATGCAGACGAGTGACAGACCAAAGGCTCCTGAATGAATTAGCCATCAAGGAATCAAGAGAGCAAGGATGGGTGTGGTAGGTCGAACTGACCAGTATTAATGCCTAAGTATAGGTCTGGGGAGTGAATTCTTGATGAAAAGGAGGACATGGCGGGGGGACGAGGTTGGGCACTGCTCAGAATGTTGTGGTCCAAGAAAACACCCAGTTCTTTTGGGGACTGCCTAAGGTCTGGAGTAGAGTGTGCAGGTGGAGGGGCTGGCAGAGCCTGGGTCTAGATCCAGTGGCAATAAAGAAACTCCCTGTAACTATTTAGCTTAGTGGTTGGAGTGCCTGCCTCACAAGTGCGAGGCCCTCAGTTCAATCCCCACCCAGCGCCAAAAAAAACAAACAAACACTGAAAAAAACAGGCTAAAAAAAACTCCCTGTGACTAAACAGCACTTCTCACAGAGCAGCTCACAGACTGGTGCTTTCCTAAGAACTGATTTTCATTCATTCACTGAGACAAGTATGTATAGAAAGTGAAGTAAGCATTTAAAAGTATTTTGCCATTAACTTTTTAGAATAATTTCGAGTCTGTTGAATCTGATGATAAAACCTTGGACTTGTGCTTTACACAATTTCGGTTTTTTTTTCCTGTTAATTTAATTTTCTTAAATTTTCCAAATGTTTGCTCTACCACATATTCAAACTTAGAAGTCAACAAAAAGGAAGAGTGTCTGGCCCTTTCCACAGATGTGTGGGGAAGTCTGCCGTAACATTGCTCGGAAAATACTCTTTGATGGTTGTTGGTGCCCTGGACAGGAAGGAAGTTTGGTAGAAGTAAAAACAAAACAAAATGAATCAAATCAACTGCCCCCGAAGGGGATCCACAGGCCGCGGGCTGGACCTTCCTACCTCTGCAAGCCCGGCCCCTCTCCCCCGGGACTCATCAGGGCGTCGTGTCCCTGGTAGTGCAGCAGCCGGGTGGCGCCTTTTGCCCGTCCGAGCCCATAAATTGTGAAAGCCAACTGAAAGCACCCAGTGAATAAGGGCGCCACAAACGAGACCTGTTTTCAAGTCTTGCTTTTCTGGGTCGGAAAATGAGGAAGCTGCTTGCTCCCCTCTGCATGCCCCGGGATGGGGCTGGGATTGCAGGGCGTGGGACGTGAGGAAATGATCGCTCCTCCACGACACGGATTCAGGCACCAGGACCGCACCAAAAACTGGCCTCTAGACATGGGGAAGTGCTGAGGTTTGACATTCTAAACCTTTAGAGCTCCTGAGAAGCATAATGATCGAGGGTGGGACACTGCTGCAAGATCTGACCGCACAGCACTGCTGATTGTGCGGTGCGGGCCGTACGATGATAACGCAAACTCTGCCTGAAGTCAGGCTGGGCCAGGGCTGCCACAGGTGAGGCTCACCCTGCTGATCGGGCAGGTGGGATCAGCAGCGAAGGCAGGTAGACTGTGTGGGCCGGGACCCAGGGAAAATCCTGCCGACGTCCTGTGCAGAAAAGAGTGAATGTTTTAGTTGGGTCATTTTTTGTTGGTGAGAATTTGAAAGTAGAAGTTAGCATGGTTCGGGGTGAAAGGAAGTGAGAAAAATGGCATATCTGAAAGCAAGGGACATCTTACCTTCCTTATCTATTGACTGTTCTAAGAGGGATGACGGATGTTGGGGATGCAGCCTGGGGGACCCCGTTTACCAAGATAACACTGAAAGGAGCCGTCACCTGCATCCCCCCCCTCCCCGTGCATGCACATGTGTTTGATTAAACAGCCACATAGCATGCAGACTGATGAGCAGGTGTCAGGTCAAGTAAAAGGGTGACCCGGTATGCCACCATTTGCTTTGAAGCAGGTTGTGGTTCAAAGGGTAAGCTGTAAACAGAAGGATTGAATCAGATGAGGACCATGAGATGAGAACTTGAACAGATGAGGACCATGAGATGTACCGAACTCTGCAGGATCACTGGACAGAGTCGCGGTCTGAGAGGTGAGGAGGCTGCTCCAGGCGCTGTGCGCGCAGGTGCACAGCCCTGCGGCAGGGTGGAGGAGCTGGCGGTGAGGAGGCTGCTCCAGGCGCTGTGCGCGCAGGTGCACAGCCCTGCGGCAGGGTGGAGGAGCTGGCGGTGAGGAGGCTGCTCCAGGCGCTGTGCGCGCAGGTGCACAGCCCTGCGGCAGGGTGGAGGAGCTGGCAGAGCCTGGGCGCGTCGGGGTAGGGCGCGCGCCCGCAGAGCCCAGCGGTGGCTCTGGCCGGGAAAGCCCTGGCTGAGACAGTAGCGCCAACAGCTGTCCCGGGAGAGCAAGGAAAGCAGGGAGCCCGGCGAAGGCCAGTTGCAGTGCTGGATGCGAAACTCTAGGCGCCGAGACCTCTGGTGGTAGCAGAAGAGGTGTCAAGAATAGATTGTGGATCTGTTTTATCTGGAAATTCTGCTTCTGTGTATATACCCCAGAGAATGGAAAGGAGGGACTCGGGCAGATGTTTGTACGCCCAGTTTCATAGCAGCAGCATTACCACATGCAAAAGGCGGAAACAACCCAAGTGTCCGTCAGTGGAGGAATGGGCAGATAGTATGGGTCTCAAAAGGAAGAAAATCCTGACACATGTTACAGGGTGGAGGGACCTCAAGGGTAATACGCCAGGTGAAGTAAGCCAGTCACACACGAAGAGAAAAGCCAGTAGTCAGATTCATAGAAGCAGAGTGGAATGCTGATCGCTAGAGCCTGGAGAGCAGGGCAGAAGTGGGAAATCAGGGTTCATGGGTGAAGCATTTTAGTTTTACAAGATGGAAGGGGATTGTTGGCTGGACAATGGTGAAAGTAGGGCACGACATCAATGTATTTAATGTGCTGCACACTTAAAAATGGTGGGGATGGGGTTGGGGGTTTAGCTCAGTGGTAAGGCGCTTGCCTAGCAAGTGCAAGGCCCTAAGTTTGATCCCTGGGACCCACCCCCCAAAAATGGTGGCAGTGGCAACTCTTTTGCTATGTATGTTTTACTGCAATTGAAACAATGTTTGAAACAGTGTTTGAACAATTGGAACAATGTTTGAACGTGTAAGAATTAGGTGGTTAATGTATTTTGAAGACTTGAAACTGGATGTGCTGAGCAGGCTAGGGTCACAAATGGATTTGAGAATGACTATAAAATGTTAGTCTCTGCACCCCAAGCTGGGGCAGAGAGGACTATGGTGGGGTGGAAGTTGTAAGTTGGAAGTAGAAGAGAAAGCTCTTCTGGCTGTAGACACATGGACATGTCATAGTAAGGTTTCTGTTGCTGTCCCTTTTTGCTGGGGGTGGGGGGGATCTAACCTTACTTTTGGTATTAAATGCCTTTCGGGCCACCTTCATAGTGCAGGCCCCTGTCATTTCCGGCCTGAGTTGTGGCTGCTGCCTCCGCAGCAGCAGCCCTGCTCCTGCTCTTGTTCTTGCAAACCTTCAGACAGTTCCCAGTACAGCAGGCTTGCTACCATCGTCAGGTAGCCTGCAAGCCCGGCCTTTGTCAGGAACTGCCCCATTGTGTGTAGAGACACAGTCAGTTCTCCTCACTTCTTGCAGTCATCCGCCTCTCTTCCTGCCACCCCGAATTAGCCGGTGCTAGACCGTACCCCCGGAGACATATGCCATCCATCCCTCCCTCCATCCGTCCCTCCATCATGCTTCCTTCCCTGCCCAAATCTACATGGATTAGGATCTTAAATCATAGAACGTCTCATCGTCTCATCCTGGTATTTGTTTGTTGTCTTTATTCTATACAAGAGAAAACTAGATTGAGAAGTGTTCAGTGACTTGCCTGAAGTTGTCGGACCAACAGGTGCTACAGCTGAGATTCACCCCCCAGCTGACTGGCCCCAGAGCCGAAATTTTTGCCCTGCAGTGCAAGGCCTCCTGTCTGCACCCTCCGCGCCTGTGCAGGAAGCTGACGCGAGAGGCGGGCTGCCTGCTCAGTTCCAACAGGGAGCACCGTGTGGGCTGCTCTGCACTTAGCTGTGCGTGACCGCCAAGGCGGCTTGCATACTGAGGTGCGGGGTTACGAAGTGCGTGTGATTGTGTGTGTATAGCATAGACACACGCAGCAAAGTCTACTGGGAAGTCTCTCGGAGCAGCGAAAAAGGGGTCACCACTCGCTGAAAGCTGCTGGCTGCTCAGTGCTTGTAACAACCTGAGAGACCAAATGGCCTTAACGGAGGCTATTGATAGAAGGGAAAGACCCAAGAGACAGCCCTTCAGTTGGACCTTGAGCACACGCCTTGAGAATAAGAGATGTAGTTACACCTCTTCCAATACACCCTTCTATTTATTCCTTTTTATCTAATTTATGAACTTAGCTAATTACCTATTTGATAGTTCCAGTTGCTCGATTTAAGAACAAAGCAGGCAAAATATCTGGAGAGTCACTGTGCAGACAGCTTTCTTAGAAGCAGTTCCTGTAATGTCACCTCCTATTTTGAAAAAAAAAAAGAAATAGGGATAATTTTCCATTCAGTTCTATACTAAGGAGATACACAGGATGAAGAATAGATAAGGAAGCATTGACCTGTCAAAGGAGATGTGTATGTCTAGTGTCTGCAGAGAGGGCAGCCTGCCAGGATAACGGGAGGACGCCTGAGGATGCCAAAAAATGAGAGGCTCTCTCTAGAATATTAAATTACAATGAAGCATCCTACTCATGAGTTGGGTCTTTATTTCTTCTAAAATGTAGGAACATCGTGATTAATATCCACTGTAGTTTATATTCTCCATTTTCCTCTATATCATTTGCTTATACTGACTTATTCTGTTTTCTGAGTGGATTCAATTTTTTTCTCCATTTTATGGATTAGGAAACAAACACAAGACTTAAACAACAATTGTAGAATAAAAAGGGGAAAATCCGGAGTTTCCCTTGAAAATGATGAAGTAATTCTTTCCTCCGTCATTTCCTTGCTTCTCCTGTAAGGCCGCGGTATTTGGGGGGATTGCTGAGTTAAAGTCACTTTCTAGACTTTACACAGTGTTTTCATCTTCTGAAGCGCAATAGTTTCTGTCCTGTGTATTTTGTGGATTGTGTTCCCTGTTACGTTGCAAATTGAGTGAGATCAAGTGTGTTTCTGTAAATGGGCAGGGCCCTGGGGTAATGGTATTAAATTGGGAAGTCCAATATCAAATGTGCCGGAGAAAGGCCACCACAGGTATCAGTGTCAGGTGCCTTCCAGGGTGCTCAGGGCCATTGTCCTCACCAGCCTTTCTTTAACCCAACTGGCAAAGCCTGAAATTCCACTTTCAAAGCTGTTTTCTTTGGGTCTTGAAGACTTTTAAAGGGCAGATTCTTCAGGGAAGCAGCATCCATTCAGGACTTGACACAGAATTGGCTGGTGGGCTGCTGGGAGCAAGATAAAGACCTGGCTACTCAAGAAGAGAATGCAAGCAGGGGAGGAGGATTAGTGAAGAAGCTGTGAGAACACCTAAGATTACATCCATGTACCTACCTGCCAGTTCGTGTGTGAGTAACGGAGAGAAAGAGAACAACCCGATCTATTAACTCTGAGGGATTACAAGGAGATACTGGCAGGTAGAACATCTTCGCTGTTCACATTTCAAGTTCTTGTTGGACTAGGTCTCTTGCAAATCATCCCCGATGTGACGCCTCGCTCTTTGTGATATAGGGGGAAAAAATATAACTCCCAACCTGCTAGATGTCAATTATGCTGAGTTCGTGTTCCCCGAAGTCGAAGAATGAATTCTAAGGAACAAAGGAGGTTAAGAGTAGGAAATTTATTGAGAGAGAGAGAGAGAGAGCTCCTGGGAGACAGGAGACCCGAGTGGGTTGCCAACGAGCTCACTTTTCAGGGGAAGTTTTATAGAGCAAAATCATGAGGCGAGCACAATGTGTGTCAAAATGATGATTAACCAGTAATATTACAAGTGTTGTCACTTAGGTAACATTGATCCAATGGGGAAGAAGGTCACGTAGCAAATGAACATGGAAAGAATAAAGATGTTCCAGGATGGGGTGGATCTGGAGGTCTTGGTGGCCCACCTGGGTGACCTAGACTTTATCAGATCAGATGAGTGTGATCTTCAGTTCATTGTTTACCTGACCGTCAATGGATGCGCCTCCAGCCATAGTTGTAGCATATTCTCCTCTTTTGTATTGACTCCACTGAGGGCCCGGCCCTGTCTGACTGCCTATAATATTTCCACCTTTCTTAGCTGCCTATAATAGTTGGACCACTGCATGGGCCAGGCAATGGGTACAACTCTGAGGCCACAGATGGGGAAGAGGCAGAGTTGATGATCACTGTGCTCTCAGATGACACAGCCAAACAGCAAAAGTTGCAGTTCTTTGACAGCTGTGGTGCTATTGCTTACTTAGGGAAATTATAGTGTAACCAAGAGATTAAAATGAATCTTTAAAAATTAGAATTTTAAAGAGAAACTATCTCTTCAGCTTTCTTATGCTAAGAGCTGAAACTTCTACCCCTCGTCCTGGCACCAAGAGACTTTCAGAGGGACCAGTGTTCAATATTTTGGGGCCCTCTGGTGGACCAGAGCCTAGCTAAATCTGCACAAACCCATTTCCTGGCTTTTGTTCCATCCCTTCTATCATTTGGAGTATTCTGTGTGTTCCAGGGATGCGGATTAGCTGCCCTCCCAGTCTGGCCAAATTATGAATAAACTCACTTTTCCATTTTTATGAGCCTTTCTCATATTCTTGATGGCAGACAAGCAAATGAATCTAGATTGATTGGAGCCCAGATTTAGTCCTGTGACTAGGCCTGTAGGAACAACAGAGGGTGCTGAGGCTCTCCCTCTGTTGGGAAGAAGTGACAGATGGCCTGGAAGAGCCACACTGAAAAAGAGAGAGAAGGTGTACGTGGAGACTCGTTCATTCTGTCCTGCACATGGCTTTGCCTTCTACCAACCCCAGAGAGTAACAGTCTACAACCTGCTGTTTAACCGAATGCCAAGAGCCACAGCTTCATCTTTGGCATCCAGTCCACTTCATGTGTAAAATAATCTGTAATCAAAAAGTGTTGTTACGTCTGGAGGTGGACTGTGAGCTGTCGCCCCGCTAGAAAATGTAATTCCCAGAGATCATAAAACCCAGCTATAGTAAAGAATTAAAGAAATCAAGTTTAAATTAAGAGAAGACAATTTATTTAGAGGACAATTTATTTAAAAGTGGTGAAAAAGGGGGAAAGGAGATGATAGATAGCTACCCCATAAGTAGGGAGCATTCCAAAGCAAAATACTCCTGGGCCTTTCCTTGTAGCCCCTTTGTATTGAGGTTTTCTCCTTGGGTCCGCCCTTGGGAATTCGGTTGGCTCCTGAGCTTATCAGTTATCTCTGCCTCGATTTTTCATAGCTCTGTGACTTCTCTTTGAAATTTCGGGTGGGTGGCTCAGGGCTGAGTTATGTAGATGTGAGAATCAAAAGGGGAGTTTGTGTTCTTTATGCCAGTCAGATTACCAGGGACCCTCCCAGAACCTGTCTCTTTGTCTTTGTGTCTCTGACTGTTGGAATGTGGCTGCCTTTATGTTTCTAACCATTTGGTTATAGCCGTCCGGCTTTCTGAGTCTAACGAGGCCTTTACCCCATCTTTTCCCTACCTGTGGGGACCCCTGTCTCACAGTATGTTATAGAGAAAATAAATTTTATGAGAACACTATGCACAAGGAATTCCCTCGGCAGGCTACTGCTTGCTATGTGCACTGAGGTCTCTGGTGCTGCCGTGGGACACATTGGGGAAAGCACGTTTCATGTTCTGTGGAGTTTCATTTACATCACCTCGAAACCCAGACCAAGAAGGTATTCCTCACGTTTGTCGTTACTGAAAATACGGTTTTTAAAAATCACTTAACGTTCAATTCAGATTGCAAAAGCAAAAACAGAACAGTTTGATTGCTTGGGTTTCTTACAGTTCGTAAACAACAGTCATTGTAATAATATTCCTCTCCAAGAC